>JAYJLU010117754.1:0-15518 GCA_036873645.1 Minona dolichovesicula | reverse complement strand
AATTCCTGACCAGCTAAAAGTCAGAAATTGGTTCGAACGAGTTCGGAACTCGTTTGGTCAGGAATTCGTTTCCAACAAAAGCACCACATTGAATACATTAAATAAATATTATGTGTGATAGCAATATGCAGTAACTTAATAAGATATCAGAAAGTAAAATATAATGTTAATAAAACAATAGTGGCATACTAAACATTAACATTATTGATTTAACAAATAAAATAGCTGTTCTAGGATAGTTCTAGGATGTTCAATTATGTTGAAAATTCCAAAACAATACTATGATAGTCAATTGAGAGAGAAAAATTGATGCAGGGTTTCATCAAGGACTTTACCTTTGCAACTATTTATTTGAATGGGAACAGGTGTACCTAAGTCAACTTGCATCTAAAGTCACCTCACACAGGTGAACTTGTATACTTAAAAACTAAAATAAACTTACTCACCAGGTAAACTTGAATAAAAACTAAAATTGTACCAGAGCATTAAAAACTAAAAACAGTGTTTTAAACAGGAATACTATCTGAAGCAACAAACAAAGAAAAGATTGTTTTAAAATGAAAGTTCTAATAGAAATAAAATATATATATAGGGAATTTGGTGCATAGGTTCTTGAACTATCACAAGGCAACTTTATTCCTCAGGACCCAACCTAGACCACTAGTGAAATAAAGACATATTAGATACAATGTTGACTTGAGTACAAGTTGACTTAGGTACAAGTTGATCTGAATCCATCTGAACAAACGTTCAGAACAAACAGATGGTACACTACACACGGGACTACACAGAGACATTGACTATAACAAGATGACACAAATGAATTATCCATATAGTTTAAAATTATAAACTCTAGAATTAACTGATTCACTGTCGATTGGATTGTCGATTATCGTTGATATGAGGGTTGAACCTGAGGAAATATGATTGTCCGAAATTCTGGTTGTCCGATTAGAACATAAATATTCGTTCGAAATATTCGGATTGGAATCGGATTGTCGTCCTAAAGTTAAACTAACAGACGCAAAAATATACTTCATATTTATTCAATAAATAGTTACATGTATTAGAAACAGAATTTCAATTCTGTTCAATTTTCTATTCTCCTACTTTTTGTCAGTTGATAGTCACTCTCAGTACTATATATATTTCTCTTGAAAATTTTAAATTATTTGAAAATGTTACTATTTTAAAGGAAGCAATTTCTTATAATTTCTATATACAAAGTCATGAAAAGTTCTTAATGTATACAACACCAAGCAATGACTGATTATAAACCTTGTTTTAATATACAATTGAGAATGATTCTGTAGATTTAAAGCCTTTTTGGAAAATGGGATATATTGTGGTATTTATTCAAATTATTTGGATATTGTTTTGAATATATGAGATGTTAGCACCGTAAATTGTAAGTAATCCTACATTAATTTTAATTTTGATGATTTCATCTACTGTATTTCGAGTTCAACATCTATATTTGTCCATTAGACTTTTACTTGTGTGCAGCTCACCTCACCCACCACCATCACCTGAATCATCACCTTTACTTGTATCAGTATATTGAGATTTTGGGTGATTAATAATACTTGACATTAATTGGGCAGCTGCAATGATCAAATTAAGAATCAAGTATAACTATTTACCAAATTCTGTATTTAATACAATAAATACATAACATCTGCATGATACAATCCATATGTATAGGAAAAAATTACAGTTAGAAAAATCATATTTCAAGTCAATTAAGTTTAATGAAGCACTAAGCCTGAGTTGAATAATGAATGAGAGACAATGTTTAACAGCTGTAGAAATATATCCTAATGTTGATTATGCATAACAGCATGTGTGGTTGAATATTACCTGACTAGCAATAGGTGATGAACAGTGAAAAGTGGCTGAACAGCTTTGAGAAGTTGCATGAACCCAAGGGGTACAAACTATAAAATTCTCCACTACTAGGTGAGTGGATTTTGACATCAACTTGCCCTTTTAAAAACCTACTCCCCCTGAATTTTATCATGAGAAACTGATTGTACCACTGAGAACCAATCAGTGAAGACTAAATATAATATACTTAACCCTTTCCATACCATGAAAGTAAAGTATGGACTGTCAATCTAGATTTAAAATTTTAATAGATAAACAGGGGTCTTGGAGGGTCACTTTATGAGAGTTGCTGGTATAAATTATATGGTTATTACGGAAAAGGAAGAGACAATCTATGGATTTAAAATTTTAATAGATACACACAGATTTTCATAGTCAGCTATAAGCACTCCAGTATATTATGGGCACAATCTATTGCTTTTTATAATTTGCATATGGTTTCTACAGCAGAATAGTTATAATCATAGAAATGATTAGGAGGTAATTTAGATACCATTGCTTTGCATTATCCCAGAATTTTCCCTTACTTTCCATGATTGAAATGATAGCTGGTATACAAATGTATGCTTTTAAATAGTGGCTGGTACGGAAAGGGTTAACAGAAGATAATGATAAATAGAATTAGTCAACTCATACATTAGTGAACTTGCTTATAGAAATAAACTTAAATAAAAACTAGAAGTATAACAGGAGCATTAAAACATATTTCCTTTTGTCATAGCTATATCATTCCCAAATTAATCAGATTAACTTATTCATCTGATAAAAATAGAAACTAATTTTCAAAAAGTAGATACATTAATAAACAATTGCTTAAGCAGTCACTTAGAAAAGATTAATTAAAAATGACTATTAAAATAGAAAAGTAGCTCAAAATATTCTAAAATATTTGAATATTGTATTATATTATTCCCAGCAACAAGAGCTACTTTTATATTTTAGCATTAGCAATAAATATGGTGCAGGGAGACCTACAATTTTCTAAATCTGAATGGCAGTACTAATTGACTATTCTTCTAATCCTTTGAAATGTGAAAATTCATTTAAAAGTACAATCCAACTACTACAGTTGTAGAAAGAATCATTTTTGAATTTGTACGAGTTAATTTATATGCAAGTTGACCAGTTCCTGATGCATACAGTTTACTCCATCACTGCAGACAGAGCATATAGCACTCCAATATTCTTTAATACTTTCATATTTGTCAATAGAATATTTCTGAAGCATAGGTACAGTCAACTATCAATTATGTGTTCCATCCATCATGGATAGATTTCCCATTTCTATTGAGAACAAAATAATAAAATAAATATACCTACCTAATGATATATAATTTTGGTTATTGCATTATGCATCATTTTTTGTCTCCTAATATTACTTAAAGCATCTATGTATCTTTAAAAATACATCACTTTGCAATTTATATTTCTCAAAAAGCATACCATGACTAAAGAAAATTACCAGTCAGATATTAAAATTTTATTTTCTGATTAGGAGCCCTAAATTACTGCAGCCATATATTGAGTGAGGTCAAAGTAGGTTTTAAGACTTTGACAGATGTTAATCTGTAGAAAGAAATTCTTCATTCTTTAAAACTCTTTTAAATGTTTTAACACTTAACTGAAAACTTTCAAAAGATTTTTAAAAATGAAGAATTTCTTTCTACAAATTAACATCTTTAAAAGTCTTAAAACCTACTTTGACCTTGCTAATTGTATTATATAGAAGAGTATGTGATCAAAAGAATTTGTGTGATTATTGTTGTATACATACATACACATCTGCATAGCAACTAAGGAAATCGTGTGCATGTGCATCATAAAAAATAACAATTATTTTGACTTAAACTTTATAAATTGTGGGTATAAAGAATAACACATTCAATTAAAAGAGAAAAAGATCAAGAAAAACAAGTAAGTGTACAGAGCATAACCTCTTGCTTTAGACTTTTATGCTACCTTGATAAATTCTTCTAACAAATTCCTTTATATTAGTCTGACAGTGCATGTTAATAATAATACCTCAATGTTTATGCTTCTGATTGTTCATGATTTATATTTTTGTTGATTTTTTAAAAATTGTAACATAAAGATGTTAATTTTATTTATTGAATGAAATTATTAATTGGTTAAAAACAAATTACTCATAACCTTGCTAAATGAAACACTCGAATTTTCATTTTTTTGTAATTAAACCATCACTAAAACTTTAAATTATAATAAAATAAGTTAAACAAATTATGAACACTTAATTAATTTAAAATTCTTCATTTTTTTAGTTCTATTTTTCCAGGGTTGTGCAATAAAATCATATCATCAGTAATTCTTTCAACATTATATTTCAAAAGTTTACCATCTTTCCATCCAACAATAGAATATGTATTTTTTTACAGTATGGGCCTGTTAATTTGTCACCCCCCTTGGGTGAAACAAAAAGGGGGAAATCTGGTTTGTAATAATTAAATTCTGAAAGCTATTTTTAAGGAAGAGACAAGTTTTTAGTAAACTAAGCTTATTTGACATTATGTGAACTGACTGGTTTTGGTTGAGAACAACCATTTTCAAATGTAACAATATGGTAAAATATAAAACAGACAATATCAGAATTATCCACTATTTATTGTTGACTGTTATTGTCTCAGTTCTATATTTTATCTCAACCAAAACCAGTCACATTATGTCAAAATAAATTTGTTTTACCAAAATCTTGGCTGTTCCATTTACTAATAAAAATACATTTGCTACTGTACTTAGTTTTGAATTAGAAACTTGAAACATTGATTTTGCTGAATAAATTCACTTGGTACTACTGCTTGGTTATTTTTATGTGTGTACATCTATTGAAATAGTGGACAGTATTCTATAACCCCTAGTATCAATTATACATATAATGCAATGAAGAGCTAGAGTGCCCTTTTTAATCTGTTTTTTGTAATCCATGTGAGAGGCTTTACTTTTCCCAAACCTGAACTAATCAATTTTTTATGCAGATCATCAATTATTTTGATTAATTTAGATAAGGGAGATTAGCTGTGGTCTGTTTGCTTGCCTACTTAGACAGCCATAATTTGAACATGACAACAGTTTCGAAAATATGAAGGAATTATATTTTTAGTTAATGATCTTAAATATTCAATTCCCGATTGTTTTACCTAATGCTTTGTTAGCTAACATTGTCTAGCAAATGTAATATTTATTTCATTTTAAATATCAGTTATTTAACACAACTACTTAAATAGTATTTTCTAAAGTAGTGGAATTTGAAATTTATTTTGAATAAAAAGTAGAGTGTTGTGATGAGCGCCTACATAATTATGTACATCACAGATCTTTCTATGTTTCTGAAATAATTTCTAAAATCGGTCCCTGTGTTTGGATTTATAGTGGATAAAAGGGATAGAGTAAGCATTTAGTTAGTTAAGTCACAGAGTAATGTAATGTCCTACATTACTCTGATCAAGACTCTAGATATTTGAGTATCAATTTTGAGGGACCCAGTGACAGAAATTCCTATTTCCACCATTATAAATTGATGAAATTCAAATTATCATAGCGATGAAACACAATTTTAATAATTCTTTTACGAAATTTAAGTATAATTCTTCCAACAAAGAACATATCAAATGTTATAATAAAGAATACTATAACTAAATTATTTTTCCTTTTTTTAAAAATTAGGAAATATGCAGGCTATTTTATTACGAAGATAAATAATTTTGCTGTAATATTTTATATAACTGTCAATTTATAATGAATGGGATAGGATTATCTGTTACTTGGTATCTGAAAATCGATACACAAATATCACAGAAATGAAGAGTCACCAATCGCTTATATTTTATTTAAAAATCGAATACATTTCCTGATTATATCAAAACCGTACCTGTCAGCTTTTTCGAGCTTTCGATTCTCTCTGGATTTTACGTATTAGCGAAAATATAAAACAGCTTGCATATTCGTGTGTACAATATATACCGATCATTTTTTAAACTAAAATCGGGAATTGAATGTCATGTTTAGTCAGTATCTTCATGTAATGAGTAGACATATATAATATATACTTTCTAATCAATGGTTTCTCCGTTATAGGGATATTTGTTAATGGATCGATCGATTTAGGATCTTATTGCTGATCCGTCAGCTCTATAAATTACTGTCTATTATAATATGCATACCTATTGATTGAGTGTAGCTTCTGTTCACTTATTAATAAATTACTCCTTTCATTGTTCTGTCATTGTATTTTAATCATGACAGTTAGTCTCATTGTTTCAACCCCCTAGAATTAATTTACTTTCTTGCAGAACTTTTTATCTAATGATTTGATGTGATTGATTGTTTATCTTGTGTGCGCTTTCTATAATTAATATTATAACAATTGAATATTGAACTAGTGACTGCTAATATAGAAGCGATGTGTTTGTTGTTATATTTATTAATTTGTTTATTAGCTCCTCTCGATTATGATTGCTCATAACTTGCTATTCTGATTGCTAATTAATGAATGGTTAATTGTTAGCCAACAATGCAACACAACTTGTTTCGCTTTATTACCGCCTGTCATATTAACAAACGCATTATTTAATTTGAAGGGTCTGCTATTATTTGTGAAGTGCTGTTGTTGTTTAGTGAAGCAATAGCTCACCTCCACACCATCCACCCTATTCTTTGACATTCTCAGCATGTGCGCGTATTTCCATATTAGCACTACTAGTACCTAAATGATTACACAATGAATGTATGTACAATATGTATGTATGTAGATATAATAATATAACAATGGTTTGTTTGGGTTACGTTGATATGCAACTCTAATACTATACTCAATTCAATCATTTAAACTGGTATTTATTTTACTGACTGCAAAAATTGATAGTGATGTTTTTGTGTAGAGGCTAATTATATAATTAAAACAATTAGAAAGACTAATCTTATTAGTTCCATCATGTTGCCATGTGTACTTATAAGCCCCGATAGTGGTCGAAAGTGTTCCATTGATTTAAACTTTTTTCATTATCATTTAGTGACAATATTAATTTTTACATAATTGGGGAGATGTAAAAAAAACTTGTAGATACTTGAATATATACTGTGCTTTTCATAACTTTCCTAATTTACATATATTAAAAGTACATAGAGATAATAGGTTCTATAATAGATAATAGAGATTGTGATCTGATTCTCATTAATGGGACAATTAGAAACATGACAGCAGGCGAGCTTATAATCGAGAGTTTCATTCGTGATTATAGGAGTCAGCCATTAATTCTCAGCGAATCACAGTTTAGTAGTACGTATTGGACAATTCGCCTGCAGAATCAGAGCTTCAAATTGTCTCCACAAATTAAGGGTCTTTTCGTAAGCACAGTTCGACAGAGCCGTACACGGCGATCGAGCGAGAAATATTGCGTTCGAACTGAACAGAACTCTCATCTCGTACAACTATTTATATGTGTACATATATCATGATTAAATTCTTAACCCACAAGAGTTTAATTGATTAACTATCCATAATCTAAGCTTCTAAATGTTCACTTGTTTCGTTGATGAATAGTTCAATGCTTTTCTCTCTCTCTCTCCTACGACACAACATTGAAATATGTACCTTAGTTAGTTTATGTGCACATTATTTTATAGTTCTTGTTGTGATTTTTGCAACAGTGTTAATATTTCTAAGCAGCCATGTCTGTCTATTTATTTATATTGTGTGACTTGGTTGTGCCTATATAATATTATTATTATGTAGTAGGTTAGTAGTAGTAGTAGTAGTTAGTATACTTACTCTGCACCAAAGTCATTCTATTAGCTCTCTTCTATCTATACATAAATTAAGAAGGAAAATTATTTTTGCATCAATCTGATTTGTCGGTATTCTTCATCTTTAAGTTTTAAAGCGATGCGCTGTGTGGTGTTGATTCAATCACCCCCCTCCCCCCAATATCAATTATTCTATCATTCATGTCAACTAATTAGCTAAATAGTTTTTTGTGCCTTTGTGTAGACTACTAGGTAGAGGGTATATCCAGGTATATCCACTTAGAGTCACTAGTATGTATGCTATTTATTATAACTAGTACATACTTTCTCTTTCTCAAGCAGTCTTTTGATTAAATATTTTATTATATGCACATACTACTACTACTATTAGTTTGAAACCAAAAATTATTCAGGCGCATATTAAACTGTATCTAGCCAACAGTGTTTGCTGGTATTAGATGGATAGTAGTAGGTATGTATCTATATAGGAATTCACAATCTAGTTTTTTAAAACATAAAATAAGTAGGTAAGAACCTGCAGTAAGTTTTCAGCAAGCCATGATGATGATGATGTTGTGTGTTAGTTAGGTATGTGTCTGTTTGTCACTATAGACTAATTCCTTGCATCTATTCAATGTGTCTGTCTGTTTATCAAAGAAGTTAACAGTTAAGCGATTGATGAAAAACTAAGCTCTAGCTAGTGAGATTTAATTGACTGTCTGTAATGAGTAGAAGTGTATTATTCCTGATTGATAAAATGATTTTTGTAAGTAGTATCTATCACGATAGCCTCAGTCACATGAAATGCAGTGCAAGAGGAAAGAAAGCTCAGCAGTGTTGTTTAGGCCAATTAGAAATCATCAATAACTTTTACAATCTAGACTGACTGTCCAGTTCATGCAGTTATTATAAAGCTTAACTGTCTGTCTGTCTCTCTCTCTCTCTGTGTGTGTGTTATTCAACAGCTCATGATTCGTATTGAAATGTGATTATTAGAATGAATCGGGTTTGCTTATGTACACATACAAGTGTGTGGTATATTGGTCTTCTGCTTAATCTCGATACTGTATCTCCTGTTAGATGTGTAGGTTGAGTGTAAGACATCATCGTCACTATCTGACTCTTCTAATAAGTCTATCAAACTGCAGCTGAGTAGGTCTGCCTTAAACTTATTAAAAGGCGGCGATATATAGCAGGCATCGCTAACTGTCCTCTGATTTCAGCCTGTTCTCTTCGTCTATTAAGCGATATTATAACTGCCTGCTGCATAGTAGAGATAGATAGATAGATAGATAGATTGCAATCATGCCTGTTAAATTCTTATTTAAATCTTCGCTGTTTTTGTAGCGTCTCAATTTTGGAAACTTGTCATTCTTTGTATTGCAATTTCACTGAAGCATCTCTCTCTCTATATATATTATTCAGGCTGATTACTCTTTTAACTGTTCGAAATAAATCTGTCTTGCTTTCTTTCACTTGCGCATCGCATCCATCTGTGATAACCAACCGAGGTCAACATTTATTTTCTATCAAATCAATCACGCCTATACACTAACTATACAGACAACCATGTAAGTGATTTTCTGTTGATTTATACAATATGGTCACTACAAATAATAATAATATTATTGTTTATTATATCAATCATATAAAGACAACTGTTTATATGTTCTTTTTACTTTATGTTTTGTTAATTCAGGCTAAATTAATCAAATTATGTAGAAATTGAATTTTGTGTGCCTGGGATAATTTGGGATTTATTGGATTTTAAATTATAGTACATATTTTACTTAAATTAACTAAGTATTCTTCATATGTATTTATAAAATAGTACCGTCATATGGCGATATTCTTGACATTTGGATGAAAACAGCGTATGAAAAGACTTAATTTTATTATTGATATATGTCGGGGGGGGGGGGGGCGACTGACGAGGAAGGCTTTTTTCCTTTCCTCCTGCTTTACAATGTAGAATTCTGAGTGTGGTTGACCACCTATTTTGAGAATTCTAGTCATCCCAGCAGGCCCTATAACTTTTAGTTGCTTCATTAGATATATATCTATCTATCTATCTATATATATATAATGTATGTATGTGCGTTACTGAATTATTAAATTAACTGCTTGCCATAGATAATAAATGGTTTCTACAGTTGTCAATGACTGGTACTACAGTAATAGCAATCAGTGATCAATGCCTGGCTCACAGTGTCTCCATTGTCTAACATTTAATCTAATGTAATTGTAGAACAATTCTTTAACAAGGCAGATGACAGTAACAAGTGTCTTGTGTTGACATCTTCTTCTTCTCACTGCCTGCCAGTCATGTTTCAAGTGTTTTCATTTCTATTTAATAATCTCTATATCTATAGGTTACAACAGTAGTTTCCACTGAGCCAGCAGCAGCATGCATTGTTTTGCTCACTTTCATAAAAAGGACAGCAGCTGATCCAACATGTCATCATCATCATTAAGGTTTCATACTAAATGAAAATTATCGATTTATTTGAACTATTTGGGTTATTATTGTTATTAATATGATTCCTCACTCTATAGTAGTAGAATGTTGGATTAGATATATTCTCGAATCGCTGTGGTTTTGCGATAAAAAATGATACCAAAACGGTTGACTTTCAAAATTTCTTCTTTGTGGTTTAATGATAAGACTAAATATAGGCAAAACTTCTGCGCCTTTGAAATGATAGTTCTTTTACTAAAAATAAAAATAATATCGTATTTCTGTACACAGACTACTCAAAAGTAATATGTAGTAAATATAATAAAATTAATAAATACTACATATTGTGCTGCAAATCAGCACCTGGATTTGAAATCCGTACTATGTATTTATATTATGTAAAATCATAGAGATGCAACAATAGTCAAAATGTGCATTATTATCGACGTCAATTAGAGGGGGTCGGCCCCAATTAGATTGATGGAAGGAGACAATTTCAATCTCTGATTCGCTGAGACTTAATACCTACTGACTTCACCAATCAGCAGTTCTTGGAAAGTGAAGCGAAAGTGCTCGTTTATGGTATATTAATGCTCTTGACACCATAGAGTACAATAACAGTTACACACAGAGACTCAAAACATTGATCTGTATATCGATGGTTTTGTTATACCACGGATGACAAATTCCTATCTCCACCATTATAAAACTACCATTTTCAAATTGTCGCTTCTCCTAAACGCCTTTATTCTTTTTTAATAATTCGTATGTCTTTAGAAAAGCGCTTAATGAACATTAATTCTTTCAATGAGCGAATTATTAAAATCAGAGAAGGCGATAAATTAAAATTGGTAGTTTTTATTGGCTGAGATAGGAATTTGTTAAATATGGCGTTTCGATATTTTGAGAGTCGAAACCCTATATGTATAACCTTATTATTCTATGCTTGACAATACTTTATAATTGATTTGGGAATTAATTGAATAATTGATTATAAGAAGCTATATATAAATGTGTAGTACTACCTACATCTAGCATTCATAACAGAATTTTTGATCTCTATGTCTTAAACTAGTTCACACAATGTGATATTGTAATGCAACCTTCAATTTAAATACATACATCGTTTGAGTCCCATACGCCTTGCCTGCTCAGATAGGGATGTTTGACCTACTTTCCAGCAGCGTCTCAATATCGATAATTATACTTAACCTACCTACCTAGGTATGTATAATATCTATTATCAGAGCAGAGGCGCGCTGTCCTGCTCTCACCCACCTCTCTCCCTCCCTCTCTAATATTTATAAGAGTGACTCTGTCTCTCTCGCTCTCTGTCTGGGATGGTAGTATGTTGTGGTCCTCTAGTGCATCTATCATCATCTGTATTGATAGACTCAAGTCAGTATAGATGACTCAAGATGTGATTTGCCACCCAATTTTAATATAGGGCACGCTCACTGGTGCTGGCGAATAGTTCGATCGAAGTTGCTGTTTATTTGTTTGTCATCCTCCACAACCTATTCTCAGCTGTTTTAGTATTCAATTGATTGTGTTAGTGTGGATAATTACCTTGAATAAATTGTGAGTTCTATATGATGAATTATATTTTTTACTATACATATCAGGAATTAACAAACAGTTTAGACATGTAATTGCAATTCACTTCAGGATTACCTAGACACTACAGTTTTATTATAAGGATACCATTCAATCATGCCAATATTATTTTCAGCCGTCCTAAAAATAGACATTTCATGAATTGTAGCAATGCCTGGAAATAAGGTTTAAAAATATTGAAATGCATATCGATGGATTCTTTATTATACCATCGCGGTTGACAAATTGAAATTCCTACCTTCATCATTATAAAACTACAAATTTCAAATTGTCGCCTCTCCTAAACGCCATCTCTGATTTTAATAATTCGCTCATTGAAATAATAATTATAGACATTAAGTTTGTAGTTTTATATTAGCGAAAATAGGTATTTGTCAGCCGTGGTATAACAAAACGGTTATTAATACTCTATGGGTTAATACTCTAACTCCTTGCTTCTCAAACACTCAATTTTTATTGAGTGTTATGAAATTAAGTGACCTTAAGTTATACAATTCCATGGAAATTTAGAACCGCCACTTTATATAGAATACCATCATGTTCATGAGAATACGGTTGGCATCCATGTTGGTACTTTATTTCTATTGTTATTGAATGGTTACTTTACCGGTCACATATTGCAAAACCCATAGATATTATATTATATCAGATTGTATATTTCAACACACTTTCTCTGTGCCAATATTGATTATATCTAAGAAGGTAATGAATGAATGCTTTATATTTGTTGTAATTGCTTTCTGAAGAAGAAGAAAAAACCCATTCCTCAACCTAGAGAGATTCCTCTAAAATATTAGTGCGTACATTTATTTGATGAAGGGGAGCAATTGTGCGGGCTTTCACTTGTTGATGAAATTCATTCACTGCCTATTATTTGCCTCGACAACTTTTCAATCTTCAGGGAATATCGCTGCTGAGAAATAGCTTCTAGAAAAATCATAATTTCATCTCATATTCAAATAATAACTTGTTTGCCAGCCAGCATTTCAACTAACTGGTTAGGTAGTTATATCATCATATCGGTGGGTTTAGTTATTATTATTTAGAGCTGGCGTATTTAAAAACTTCTAAACTAGTCGTTAAAGAACAAACAACTACGACTACAGTTAGTTAGTTAGGTTAGACAGTTAGTTAGTTGTGATTCTTAACCAGTGATTCTCTTCATTCAAACTAAAATGGTCCATCCTTTCTATAATGAGCAGAAATAATCTCTTAGATTTCGTATTGAATGGCTTAAATATTGTCAACATAATTTAGTCGTGTGCAATATTTTCCCCATCTAATCAAGCCTTTTTTAAAATTGACTGTTTAGAATCTTGATGGCTTGCTTTCTCCGTCCGCTCTCTCTCTCTCTCTCTCTCTCTCTCTCTATGCGAAGTTCCTCTCGAAATATTCTTTGTCGTTGCAATGAATTCATCGGCGCAGTATTGTGGATTTGTGTGTGTGTGTGTTTATTTGATTCATTCGACTAGTAGCTTACTTAAATTTGTTAATAGATTAGCTTAGCATTGCTAACCGCTCATTTCTTATCACCCACTTTGCTCTCGCGTGCTACTTTGTGGGTTGTGTTTGTGTGTGTGTGTGTGTATGTATGTATGTATATGCGCGCTTGTGAGTGTGTGTAGGTATTCAGTTGTTTTAGGTTGTGTTGTGTCTTTGTATCATCTGATTTATTAGAAGGATAAAGTAGAGATTTCAAAGCATTCATTCATTCTATTTAAAGAAAGCAAGAGAATTATTGATATGATATTGAGAGGAATGGGGGACATGACTTCGACTTTGTGCCTTCCAAGCAAGCGTTTTGTTTTGAATTATATTTAGCTGGTGGAAATGAAGAGGGTAGCCAGCCAGCCAGCCAGCCCCACGCAGTATTCTCGCTTTTTTACTTTTTCCATGTTGTTGATTACTGGGTGGAAAGATTCCTCAATTAAATTTGAGTAGTATTGAGTTTTTAGCTGCTGCTATCTGCACAAAGCATTAGAGGCACAGTGAGATTTGTCTGCCTCACTTACTCGTGCTGCTCTGGCATTCCTTCGATTCCGATAATTATAAATGAGACTAATACAATAAAGAAGTTTTAAATGGTTCTGTTATTCAACTAAAATCCACACTTTTTAACTTTAGCGAAATGCATACGGAAATCTACCATCTACTACCTAGCTTAAAGTGAAGCGCTTCTTGATTAGACAAATAGAGGAGAGACAGACAGACAGACAGACAAACGGATAGACGGACAGACTAACTTTCTAATAAGGCGTTTTGCCTACACAGAAGGGAAAACTGGGAAAGATTATTAAGTAATATGCGGAAGAGCCAATAATATTATTATTTACTTGACATTCGTTTGATATTGCAGCAAAAGACAGTGTTTTGGATTGCGCGCATCTGTGTTTTTTAAAAGGGGACAAGCGATATAATTTTAGCAGTGTCTAGTTATGAGATTGATATCTTCCTTGTAGGCGCGCTATTGACGACTTACTCGACTGACTGTGTGGCTAATATTTGTTTTTCTTTTATTCACGTGTTGCTTATTAACTTTCAACACTTCACTCCGCTGAGCCTCCTCTACCTCTCATTCATATCGGCCTCGCTAGCTGACCGTATTATTATTATTATTATTCTATTAGGGAAGGCTGGACTCTAAAAATAATAATTCATTCTCATAATTGAATTATTTGTGACTCTGTTCTAAATAAATGCATAACAACAACATACATACATACATGGTGACAATTTTACTTTGCTCCTTCCTCATTGATCCTGATTCATTGTTATGAATATACATACACCACATTGTATACTCAAGAATCGGCATCGCTTTAGAGAGATTTTATAATTTGATTTTGATCTGAGTTAGTTATCATCAGTCATTTGATTAACTCTACGTTCAAAAACCAACAACATTGCCTGCTCGTCCGGCCGGCCGGATTTCAATAAAACATTGAATTTTGGTAAGTCCTTTGTTTGGATATAAAGATGTTGTTGTTGTTGTTGTTTTTACACAAGACAAAACTATAGCGTTGTTCTATATAATTATTCTATAACTAATAGTAAAGTTCAAAGTATAGTATTAGGTCTTACTATTCTAAATCAAATTAAAAATTATCGGTGTTATGGGATCTATTATTGGATTGACTGGTGGAAGAACAAGCAAGAATTCGGTATATTGAATAATATGAATGAATTAACCAAAATTATCTAGACATGTGTATCTAGTACATGTATAGAAGGTAGAAGGTAGAATTCACTTGTTACTGCTAGATGAATTTGTCCAGGAAATGTAACCCCGACACTACTGCTGATCATCTCAATGGATGTCTATACATATATGTATATGTATTTATTTGTGCTTACCTGTTTTGGATGTGCATTCAATATAATATCAAATCAATTGCTGCTTAGTATATAATGTAGATTTGCTTCTCCATACAATCATGTTAATATGATAGATAGATGGATAGAGATAGATAGTTACCTGAGATTCGAGACAACACGTTCAACTAAACTTGGACACTAATAGGGTGATATGATGTGCGCGCATATCCCTATTCATTGGCAACATTTTCTGTTATTTATTTTTAATGCCTTCTTAATCTGTAATGCGATTAAACGTCAAGAAATCGAGACCTACTATCAAGAAAGGTCGCATTTAAAATTTTGCTTTAGCAATTTGTTTATTGAGTTGTGAACAAGCGAGGCAGTAGTCACACACACACACACTCTCTCTCTTCTCTCTCACTACCTTCTTAGAGTGTCGATTTACTAAAATCAGCCGGCGAGATTTCTTAACTAGCCCTTA
>JAYJLU010116643.1:0-15560 GCA_036873645.1 Minona dolichovesicula | reverse complement strand
TAGAGAGAGAGGAAGGAGAGAGATTCGAGGAGAAGGAAGAAGGAGAAAGATTAGAGAGAGAGGAAGGAGAGAGATTCAAGAGACAGGAAGGAGAAAGATTCGAGGAGAAGGAAAACGGAGAAAGATTGGAGAGAGAGGGGAAGGAAGACGGAGAAAGATTAGAGAGAGAGGAAGGAGAGAGATTCAAGAGACAGGAAGGAGAAACATTCGAGTGAGAAGGAGGACGGAGAAAGATATTAGAGAGAGGGGAAGGAGAAAGATTAGAGAGAGAGAGAGATAGGGGAAGGAGAAAGATTAGAAAGACAAGGAAGGAGAGAGAGGGAGAGACAGGTGTTGAATCCAAATTAAAAGTATCATTGTTAGGTCTGGATTGCTGATGGATCTTTTAATCAGCGCAAACTATCAAATTATCCATCGAGATACAGCAATAATCGATATATTTTTACTCACGGTAATTGGCTTGGGATGAGACTTCATGGCTTTACCGAGAGCAATAATGGGATTGACTTTCTCTGGCAGAGGAGTGAACTCACTTTGATCATAACCCGGAAATTGATACAGCTGAACAGGAAATTTAAACATCCATATTAATTATCACCCACCGGCCTTATTATCCTCCTATATATTGATTTACCTCAATAAATTTTGGTATGGTTGTATCAGTGTCTTTCTTTGCCATCATGACTTCTGATGGTTTGGCTTTTGTTGATATCTTGGCTATTTGTTTCACTCTATCCTTTGTATTGAATCCAAATGCTGAATAATAGAATGAATGCATGCATGAGCATAATTTACCTTTTGTACCAAATATACCAAATTGTACCAAATCTATGTACATTCTTTTGTAGGGAGCGCTAGACAAAATGGTCTCGAGAGTTCGAATCCCGCTTAATGTACTCTCAAGGGAATGAAATGTTGAAAAGCGCTGTATAGAGATTAAATATGCTGTATTTATCTTCTCATTTCTTCCCTCATTTCAAAGCATCACAAGACTTCATCATTGCAAGCGAAACATATTATGTAATTGTTATAACATTTTAAGTATTTCTGGCAGCGACAATGCGTGCTAGTATATTATTGTGAGCGAATGAGAAAGCGTTTTTATTATTATAAAGACAAGAACAGATCTGATGCATAATTATAGATTATGATTAATTTTGTGAAAGATATACACAGGCCGCTGTTTTCTTTTGTTACACAGACAATTTGCATATTATAAATACAACTAGAAATGATATGAGGTGCATTGATTGACAAGGTGTGTAATATGTAAAGCTATATGATTATAGTACATCGCTATTTTGAATTTTAAAAATGATAATGAACATAGTAAATTCATAAACTACAATACAACAGAATTCCTGAATTGTGAATGATCTGAGTTAGCTGCCTATATTGTATTGTAATGAACACACTATGATTTTGGTTTCTGGACCGGCTGTTTTAGATTTTACTAGTAGGTTAACATACTAGTTTTACTAGTATTATACTAACTAATCGGAGGCGGCCAGTCAATCTCTCTACTAGTTATGCTTATAGGGACATGATTCGAGAAACAGGAAGGAGAAAGATACGAAAGACAGGAAGGAGAAAGATTCGAGAGAGAGGAAAGAGAAGATTCGGGAAACCGGATTTCGAGAGACTGGAAGGAGAAATATTCAAAAGACAGGAAGGAGAAAGATTCGAGAGAGAGACAGTAAGGAGAGAGATTCGAGAGAGAGAGGAAGGAGAAAGATTCGAGAGACAGGAAGGAGAAAAATTCGAGAGAAAGGAAGGAGAAAAATTCGAGAGAAAGGAAGGAGAAAGATTCGAGAGAAAGGAAGGAGAAAGATTCGAGAGACAGGAAGGAGAAAGATTCGAGAGACAGTAGGAGAGAGATTCGAGAGAGACAATAAGGAGAGAGATTCGAGAGACAGTAGGAGAGAGATTCGAGAGATAGTAGGAGAGAGATTCGAGAGAGACAATAAGGAGAGAGATTCGAGAGACAATAAGGAGAGAGAAAGATTTTTAACTCAATTAAAAGTGAGCCAGAGACATTATTTATCTTTATATCTGACTGATGATACCTAATAAAGTTGAAACAGCCCTATATCGGGGGTTGAGATTCTTCTTTGTATACTATTTGTATTGTTGTATACTATTTGTATTGTTGTATACTATTTGTATTGTTGTATACTATTTGTATTGTTGTATACTAGTTCTCACGAATATAAATTTTCTAATTATTGTAGGAAATTGATTTACTCTCAGATCAGTAATAGTTTACAATTGAAAGTTAACTGGAATATGAATATAGTGCAAACGATATAGAGCAAATGAATCATATTGATAAGAAAACATGATATAGATGATCATGATAAGCAAGTATATTGACATAAATACGTATGTACATATAACAACAAGAGATATTTTGAAATAAAAAAGTAATTGCTAAAAGTTGTGTGAAAAGTAAATTTACAAACATTCAATGCCTTTTGGTTAGCCAAGATGTGTTGTTTATTCATTTAACCAAACTTACTGGCCTTCATTGAATAAATACCGGCGAATTTAGTGACTTCATATATCTCATGAACTATAAATCAATGGAATAAATAGAAATACATACTTTCATTCATTAAAATGCATTCTGATTTTCAGGAATTGTTTAAATTCATAGTAGACCAACCCTTAATTTCTATGGAAAATTAGTATGTTAGTATGCTATGATAGAATGAAATTCCTATAGAAATTAAGTGTTATTTTAAATATATCTATCGATTTCTCTATAGCCACGAGCAGTCAAGTAACTGAGTGGTTAGAGCACCCTCATTATAATCAGAGGGTCGAGTGTTCGATCCCCTCTCTGGGCATTTCTGTGGGGTTTACTGCTTGGTTTTACTGCTGTCAGGAACAGAGGTTTAAATGCTCTCTCAATATGGCGGCTCAAAGGGTTCACCCGCAAATCTCTAAGAAATACATTTTATTATGAGGTATACCTCTTAACTCGAGGTATACCTTGCAAATCTCTCAAATTAAGAGGTATACCTCAGTTCCAATTTTGTTTTAATTTTTTTAATTAAATTCTATGAATAAAATTCTAAGCGCCAAAAAAATTTTAAATTTACGCGCGCAGTTCATAATTGCAAATGTAAACATCAGTTTTTAAAATAATTATTTTTGTTAATGATATTACCAATAATGCATTATTTGGTAAAATATACTTTAAAATTGGCTTTAAAAATACTTTATTTGTGTGCTTACGTATATTTATAATATATATATATATATATGTATTTAAATGTTTTTGTATAACACGCCGGTAAAGTGACCCTCCAATAAAAATAATTATTTTAAAAACTGACGTTTACATTTGCAATACTGAACTGCGCGCGTAAATTTAAAATTTTTTTGGCGCTTAGAATTTCTTTCATAGAATTTAATTAAAAAATTAAAACAAAATTGGAACTGAGGTATACCTCGAGTATAGAGGTATACCTCTTAATTTGAGAGATTTGCAAGGTATACCTCTTAATTTGAGCGATTTGCAAGGTATACCTCGAGTTAAGAGGTATACCTCATAATAACGTGTATTTATTGGAGATTTACGGGGTGAACCCTTTGAGCCGCCATATTCTCATAGTGGCTGCTCAATGTTCAATGACTGCTGTGGGAGACCTTTTTATGCCAAGACAATTTCCCGGTGTGATATCTCACTCATTTAGCAAGTAGTAAAAAAGAGCACAAAATGCTGCTATAGATAAATCAAATCAAAAAATGGAGAAGAGCAGTAAGTAAGTAGTAGATATACAAGCCCTATACCAGGTTTACCTCTCGTCCTCGTCTTCTTGCATAATAACAAGCCCCTCTGACAAATGTTTTCTTTTTCAATAAATGCATTAAACTGATTTAAGCTTACATATTATGTACATATATGTATTTCATTAAACAGAAATATAATATAGTGAAGCTATGAAGGGGAATAAAAGGGGAACACTGTGTTTTACCTCTCCTCATTTTAGCCTCTCCGGAATTTTCCTTCTTAGTTACATCTCTGTCAAATCGTAGGCGAGTGCACGATTTTAAACGTTCATCTAGGCGGCAGATTTTCTCATTGATATTATCCATGGTTCCAATTTGAAAAGCTAAAAGGTATATTAAAGCATAATATGTACTGATAGTCTAAGAAAGATTAATAAATAACACAAGGTTACATATAGGTTTTATTATAGTATGTAATTGAAAATAAAAATTGTGTGTTTGGAAAGTTTGTGGCTCTTACGAGATTTCCTTGTTTGTTTTTCTTCTAATTCTCTTCTCTTTTCAGCTTTAATGTTCTCACTGAGGCTTTCGTCCAAATGATACATGGGAGATCCCATACGATTGAGCTCTTCCATAATTATTTATCACTGTCTGCACAAAAACTGTAAATAAAATTTAATGAAATAATGAAAATAGATTAATTCTATCATTAGAATAATTGATTAAAAACTCTAATTCTAATATTTGAATTCTGAAGATATAGTAGAAGAAACCACCAGTGTTATACAGTACATCTATACAAACAATCAACTATATTAAATTATTGCTGTTTTTCAATATAATTCGAATTCTAACAAATAAAAACAATAAAATTATGCTTTGTCACCGAATATGAAAAAAGCTTATTTCAAATTAGTCAAATGCTCAAACAAATTTCCGCTTCCAGGCTAAACATGCATACAGTAAAATTAAAACGAAATAAGATTATTTTACAATTTTTTTATTCTATATAATTATTTCAATGCACAATCAAATAAATACAGCCATTAATATCGATAGAAATTGAAGCACAAGTAAATGCAAGTTTGAGGCAAAATAAAGTAAAAAAAAATGTAATCGGGCGTGCAGAATGAAATACAAATGAAAATTATTCAAATTGAATCAAATAAATTAATTTGGCATCCAATGTTTTGTACCATTGCTTTTATTGCCATTTACAGTTTTGCTAGATTCATTTACATTCGATATATTGCCACCATTATCTTCCTCACTGTCATCATCATCATCATCGTCATCACTTTCATCATCACTTTCATCATCATCATCACTGTCATCATCATCTTCATTATTATTAGTATCTTTATCTCCATCGATAGCTTCATTATTTTCTTCATCATCATCTTCTTCTTCTTCTTCTTCTTGAAAGTAACCTTCTGCTTCCATATTAATTCGTTCATCTATCAATGGCTTAAACTGCAGAGCTTCTTTATTGTTAGGTTCATAAATCAAAACCATTTGACACAATTTTTGAGCATTAGGATAATCTTTTTTCATTAAGCACTGCAGGAATTCCATAATCAATTCATTCGGTGCAGGTTCTCTTTCGGATGTAGCTGAACTATTAGCAGTAGGTCCTGTCCCAGATCCTCCAGGTTGACCATTTTTGGAACTCATATTTAAAATTATCTTTCTTGAATCAGAATAGCATTTAGTGTTAACCTAAAATATAATATTAAACGACATAAAAAGATTAAGGAAATAACTATGGTTAATCAGAAGTTAGGCTATTGATAAATGAGTTCACTGATTTATACAAAGATTAAAAAATTCTCATAAAAACAGTTGTATACGTTTTGTAGGCATTGTATGTTGTTCTATACCAATATTTATAGTCAGTATACTGAACACATGACATGAAATTCTTATCTTTATAGCAATGCTATTGAGAATTGTCTATCAACACTACACTAAAGGCCATTCAATAGTTGTGTTAATATCAAAGATATTGTGCATTTGTATAAAATAACAATAACAAACAAAATTTCTTAAATTTTAACCATTTAACCGACGATGGAAGTTAATTTTTATAATTAATTTTTGTTTTATTCTGATTAACTAGACATTCTAAGACTTTTGTAAAAAAAATTTTTCAATATAATTTTTCCATTGATTTTTAGCATGTTCCAATAATGGAACATTGGCGGCTACTGTGTTCAAAATGGACATATTTTTATGAATATCTGTATTTTGAATATCAATGTGTATATGAATATCATATTGACAAAACAACACTAATAATCTATTTAAATAGAAATAGAGCAATAATATATTGTTCTTTAGTGTAAATGTCACATGAAATGTCATAATATTGATAAAAACAGGACATTATGGGGTGAGAGAATGTTGTAATCTATGTAGGTACATATGAAGGTTTTATGTCATTTTGTTACATTTCTGAGTGAGGTTCTATTGATTGACAAAGAACACAATGTCCCTGTGTCACATACACAATATAATGATTTTGACAGTAGTTGTGTATTTCATTGAAGATAGAATTCAATAGAAGCAGTAGGTCCTCCCAATTTCACTGGAATTCATAGTAGAGTACAGCTGCAACAATCATTGAAAATGTGAGGTGACCCAAAAGGTTTCCCCTTCCAAACACCAGCTGGCCACAACCATCGCTTTGGAGTATTGGAGACTATTTTTTGCTTCTTCCATTACAGGCTTCCAATGAGTCTACAAAAGGTGTCCATGAGGTCTCCCATATATGGTGCGATTGTAATGGTTGATGACTAGAGCCTAATTGACCAATCAATTTAGAGTCGATTTTAGAAACCTTCAATCATGCCAGAATTATCATGCATGACTTTTCAATAGCCTTTGGCACCCGCAGATATATTGAACAAACTCATCGCTTTGAACATCAGGCTGAAATTTCAACTGGCTTGTAGATCTCTTAGCTCAGCACAGACTAAAAACCAAATTCCCGGGCACCACATTGGAAGATTCCACAGTAAACAGTGATTGGTCATTCGATTGGGATGAGCTCTGGGACCTAGCATCAGATCTCCAACCAACCAAGATGATAAAATATGACAATGATACATGTCAGATCATTCTTATATCAAACATTGGAACAACTTTCAGTAAAATGAATAGCTTCACAAAATGGTCAGAAATAAACAGCCTAAAACTAAATGAAGCCAAATCGAAAGAACTCATATCTTCAGAAAGCCAAGAAGTGGGAAGAGTCAGAAGAGCTGCTGATTATTCAGAGAGTGAGATTGATGAACATATAGGCATCCTTGCTACTAACAGCCTCAACATTGAACATTGAGGATCATATAACAATGAAACAACTGAAGAAATGATCAACAGCCTGCAGTTTGCCATTGAAATGACTGTACAGCAGTTGTATGTAAGTATATTTGTCTGCCGGGTCCAGAGCAGTGTTGTGTGAAATGATTTCATTTTCTGAAATTGTTCACAGGACATTGTTTTTAGATACTATAGGGCAGAGGGTTTAGTGGCATTTGTTACATTGACAATGAATTGACATTCAAATCAGTTGATAATGCTGCTGTACAAAACCTGTACATAATCAACACGCTGGCCGCCAACATTCCAATATAGGAACATGCTTAGTTATCCCAATCTCCCCATCTGCTTATGATGTGAATGTTATCTAATTTAACCTTTTATCATTTAGTAAGATGTTGGCTTTATGATCCCCGTGATATTTTTTATGAAAATATTTTATCATTTTTAAAAAATATTATTTGCATAGAAATTATTAATGTTCATGCAGTGAATAATAAAAAATGAAAAAAACAAATTTAAAAAATAATGTTAGTTATAACTTTAATTCTAATCTGAAATCATGTTCCAATAAAATCATTGGAATGTTAAAAAATTTACTTAAACAAAAGATGCCCTATAATTAATTATATGAATATATTTCTAATATTTCTAAATATTTTTTCATTAAACATCTCTTAATCAGAATAGTCAGACAGGTTATCCACAGAACATTAGACAAAATAAAAATGTTATAGATAAATAAAAAAATAATATATATTATATTTAATCAGATAATCAATAGAAAGAAAAAAATCTCTTTTCTTAATTGAATAGTATCTAATTACATAAACATAAGCTAATATACTATTTTCAAATATCCATAGACACACATCTATATATTCACTCATATCTTTTAATCTAGAATATTGATACATTTCATTAAGTTTTAAAAACACTTTTATAATAAAGTGCTACAAACAGTTTAAAAACTTAAATCACAATAGACCATTACGAAATAAAAAAGTTCAGTACATTATTTTTATTATTTGCCGAAAGAATTTCAAATACGGTTTCTACGGACGCATTGTAAAAATAAAACATTAAAAGAATAAAATTTCTAAACATAAATTTCTATGAATACAGAGTTAAGGTGCTTCCACACGATGCAACTATTACGATACTTTTACGATACTCTCCGATAGTATGACTTTTATTTTCATTGGTGAATTTTAATAATAAACATTATCAATACTTAATACTTACATATATTTACTGTAAATTGTGTTCGCATTTGATGAATAGATAGTGAAAAAAATAGAGAGAAAATAGTTCAAACAATATTTTTATAGCGCGTTTTATAAATCTTGAGGAAGAAGTTCTAATCCTATTATCAACGAATTGAAATTTTATTTTAATTCATACAGATAGAAAACGCTTTAACTATGTCTCTGCAGGTGTGATATTTCGATTAATATTCAAATAACATAAAATTAAAAAGTTATCAGTTAATATAATTATTTCATAATTATCAGATTATCAGTTTCATAATTATTATTATCAGGCCCGTAACTAGACCTTAAAATTCACCAAGGCAGATTGTTCATTCTGCACCCACCACCCACCACCAATATTTGACGGAATAAAATTTTTTCCAAATTGTACTATATATATATATTAAAAAATTAATGCTGCGGACATAACATTATTGTTCCTTTAGGAAAAAGAGCACGCATAGATAGCAAATTAGCTAGTCAAATGCCAAAACAATTCTTCTAATGAAGAGATGCATTCCAATTTTTCTCTGGAATATCAGAGTGATTGGTATCCGAGAGTTCTTTCATACTTGCAAAATATGAAATGTCAGTTTTATCAGCTGTTGTAGTCAACTGAGATGTAGTTGCTACAGAACTTTCGGAATGGCCAGTAGTTAACTGAGACATAATTTTGAATGCATCATCATTTTGCAATTCAACATCTGCTCCATAACTAACTGAACTTGAAGGCTGTTGATTAAAACTAGAAGTTCTGGGTTCGGCATCATCAGGAAGAGTGTTTTGATTTTTTAGAAAGGACTTCATGCTTGTGGCCATTTTTTCTAATTGCACTGACCGAAATCGTTTTTCTTTCCTGTATTCACAGCCACTTTTGTGTTTCTTTGAATCCGGCATTTATCTTAGATATAAGTAGAGTGTAATAGTATGAGTTTCAAACAGTCACAGATGAATAGTCAGCAACTAAACTTAACACATAAATTGAATAGAACTCAACAAACACACACAATGCGATTAATAAATGAGATAGATTAATGATGTCAGAGAGATAGCAGGCTGATTCATAGATAGCACGTTGAATCACAGACAGGCTATCCACAGAACATATAATAGGTAGAAAGCGCGAGGCTGACAAACACTGAAGCAAGCCTCGCTGCCTGTTATAAAGTGTCGCCACTGAATTAGACTGAAGGGTGCTTATCGATTAATTTAATCGATAAGCACCCTTCAGCCAGCTCTACACTGAAAAAAGCCTATTCACTGCCATAGTATTTTAGTAAAAATACACAATTTTGATTTTATTGTTATTTTTGAACTATAATGCCTACAATAACTATGTTTAGTACACTAGGAAGCTAAGAAAGCATAGATTAACACACCTGAATATCATATTCAAGCTTTGAAATTTTTTAAAGGCGAAAACAATTTTCGCACCCCCAGAAATGTTTACCGAGGCAACTGCCTCAATGTAGTTATGGGCCTGATTATTATTAAAAAACGCAGTTCTTATTTGACAGATTATTGGTTGAATAATTTTCCTGCTATTTGACCGACAATAATTGGTAGCATTGTTAAAATTGCAATCTATGTTTTATGTTATTGGTTGACCATACGAATGGATTTATGTACCTATACATGTACCATATATGTACCATATATGTACCTATAATAATTGTTTATATCACTAGTTTAAATTTCGTTAAATTTTCTTGATATTAATTGGTTTCAATGAATAGATGTTCCATTCTGATTTTGTCTACTTAAACGCTTAGATATTTATTCTATATATACATGTAGGTACATAAATCCCTTCTTATGATCAACCAATGACATAAAACATATACATATACTGTAATTTTAACTACATTTTCAATTTTTATCAGTCAAATAGCGAGAAAATTATTCAACCGATGATCGGTCAAATAACAACTATGATTAAAAAATTAGCATTTCAAAACTTATGCATGGTCAATGTATTTGTATATTTATAATATTAAATAATTTCTAAAAAAGTGTTATTCTAAAAAAAAAACATTTTATTGGGGACATAATATTTTAGTTCTATATCAATTCATATTCTATAATGTTTTTCCCCATTGAAATACTTTACTGTTCTTAAATAAGTTCATTTTATTTAATTAGTATGGCAAAATTTTGATTAATATTTAATATTTTGATTAATACTTCTAAAAATGTAAATAAGTATATGTTTTTCACCAATTTTATATTACTTTTGGGGATATTATTTATCTTATTCTTTGAAAAGATTATTCATATACCATTTTTCATTTTTGGTTTTCTGATTATTTTATTGCAATACAAATCAAATTTGACAGGCTGAAGATATGTACAGAAGTTATGTCATAATAAACTGTCCATTATACAAAATGCATAACATTTGGTTCAATGTTAAAATTGTCTTAGTCTTAATAAAATTCTTAGTTTAAGTTCCTAGTTGACTATGACCTCACCCATTGTATTTTTATTTCAAATAAACAACAAATCTCAGGGTTAAGTCAATTCTGTCAAATCTAACCTAAACTTTTCAACATTTCATTTCTAAGAGTACTTAGCCAGGCTATGAACTGTTGACCCCTGGATTGGTAGTCAAGCATTCTATCCATTCAGCATGTGCTCTCTACAAAGTACAATATTTCTGATACTGCATGCCAATTCAACTAGGTGCTGAATCAGATATAGGAATTATTTGAACCTTGAAAGCAGTGTCATACAGCAATTACAAATCATGGAATTAAAACAGAATAAACTGAACTAGTTTATCCCAGTTTTCTTAAAAAAATAAAAATTATATAACCATTTTTAAGAGAAAATATAAAATGATAGTATTATGATAGGAATACATATCACATGTATAAATAGTAATTAAATTGATATTGTCATGATACAGTAAATATCAAATTATAATGTATTGTACATATTTAGACAAATATTGACAACAAATATTATTGATATCTCAGAAATGATATTCTTCAATAGTTTTTTGAACATTATTCTATCTTTAATAGGTTTTAGATGTCAGATGAGGACAGTTATTCCATAATATCATTGGGCTTTCTGTAATTTTAGTATTTTAACTGAATAATATATTTTTCATGTAATTTATTTGTTTATTCAGTTTTAAGTTATTCACTAACCTATTTTAAAGTTAAAATTTTCTCCTGTAATACAATGATATTATATGTAATATACCTGGAATTTTCCATTGCTTTTATTTATAAATCAAGAATAATCAAAAATTGGCTTGAATGATATGGATAATGAAATGTAAAAGATAGGAACTACAATTGGAAACTATAATTCAAAACATGATTATTTAACTTTTAATTCATGTAAAAAGGATGTCTTATTTTTAGTATTTTATGATATTTTCCTAACTTTTAATTTTATTACATTTATTATTATGTTATACTCAATATACAATGATCATGTTGACAAATTTCATTATAAAAAACATTTGGATTGTTTGAATAACATATTGTAAATGCATTTAGGCTGTTGTTCTGTTCGACTTTGATGCTGAAGATCCATCAGAGCTCACTATCAGGGTTGATGAATGGTTAGAAGTAGTGAATGAATTTGCGGGTGATGGATGGTGTTCAGTTAAAAATAGTTTTGGTGTATTAGGTTTAGTTCCCTCTAGCTACATTGACATTGTTAAGGACGCTCCTCAACAGAATAGAACTGTGGTAAGTTGAAGTTAAAATCATTGAATATTTTTATGATCTTGATAAATTTCAAGAATATTCATATCTATGAAATATTATTACTAAATAATAGTAAGGTAAGTATATGTATATGCTATTTTTCAACTATCAATTAAAATTTGAATTAGGGAATTGAGATCGATATAACAATTTATAGATAATATGTAAAATATTTTCACTTTACAATTGATGATCAGAAGATTCCAACAAATCAGTTTTAAGTTTGTTAAGCAATATAAGAGCATTTATACTGGCAGTTTTAAAAAAATTCTATATTTGTTTAAGTTTATAATTCAAAGTGGTGACCTTGTAAGTCAATTTTGAATTTGACAATCTAACTTTGAATTAACAATCTTACATTATCTTACATAAAAATATAACTGAACTAAACTAATGAAAAAAATTTGCAGGAAGTAAATCAATTTAATTTAGTTGATTGATAGTTTGACTAAAAGTTACAAAGAATTGCTATCATCCAAAATCTTTAGATTCAATCCCTCAAATAAAATTCAAGGACATAATATTATTAATGAGATTATAATAAGAATAATTATGTATAGTTAATATGTGAAATTAAGTTTAGGTAATAAGAATATGATTTATATTTCTAAATATTTCATTTCATTTAAACCTGACTGAATATTTCAGGCTCCAAGTGCAGATACATGGAACGCTGCAGGACCGAGGACAGATTATCATCAAACAAATGCCGTGGCAGTCCCTTCTTTCACTGCGGCTGATACTTTTCAGGATGATGATTGGGATGAGTCCGGAGACAGTGACGGAGACAATCAATTAAGCAGAGTACGGTCAATTCTTTCTGTCATTAAATATGAAAAATAGAATGTACTAATGACATCTAATTTCTATAATTTTATTGATTAGAAATGATAAAATAGAGAGGAGAGACTGTTGAATAAACCAGAGATCTATTACTATTATTTAATTGGTATAGTCCACATATTTTAAATAGAAATATTAGGTAATATTGTAAATATGCTCTGAAAGTTTTTCCTTCCGGTCGATTGATTTAAGAAGCTGATTTTAAGTAATATTATTGATTTTAAATATGTAATTGTTACCATGATATCCTGCAATAAGATCGGTTAGATTAATTTTATTAATTATACAATATACTAAGTCCGTAAGTCCTTATCGTCATTATCATATTGAAATGCAAGGTCGTATTGCGATGTGATGCGGATATTATTACTCTGACAAATTTAGTGAGTTTAATAATAATATGCTTGTCTCAATATAACTTGTGACGACTAGAAGGAACTAAAAGTTTTCTTAAGGTTTTCACTAGGAAAGAATTGATTCATAATTCAAAAGATTATTATATGGTTGTGATATTGTGGTTTAGAGATGTGATCTGTCATCTCAACACTAAAATCAATATATTTCTTAATGATGTTATTATTATAATAGCCTGGACTTTTAATTTCCCTATGAAATGGATCATCCATGATTGTCACTCAATCCAATATAACCTCTATACAGCGCTATTCAACATTTCATTCCCGAGAGTACTTAGTCAGGATTAGAAAACTTGACCCCTGGATTTGGTGGGCAAGCGTTCTAACCATTCGGCCAACGATCTCTACAAAAGAATGACAATTTGAAAGCTTTCTTAGATGTAGTAGAACTCGATGTACAACTTGCTCACTAGTTCTCTCCTATAATTATAGAATTTTATCGCCCAAAATGGGCCAAAAAGAGAGTTAGCTCAATCCACAAAAAAAAGAGCTGAAATCGATCAGTTAGCTTGTTAGTAATCAGAAATAATTTTTTGTTGAGGTAACAAATGTTTTTTAAATATTTCATTAAATTGTTTTCTGATGTTTCCAATTTTAATATTCCCTAATCAGTTGAATATTTGAATCAGCTAATCAAATAGAACGAATGGGCAATATAAAACCGCATAGCAACCGGGCGCTCAACAAATATGCAGAATATTGAGTAATAAAACAGATTAAATATTAAAATAAATAGTTACATGGAAATTCTTGTATAGGCATTATATGTCGCTAGATATTGAAAAATGTGTATTTTTGACCGGTTGCTATGCAATATTAATCCCCATAGCAACCGGACACTGAAAATGGTCGACGGATTTTTACTCCCCACCCTTCTTGAATACTCACTATGCTAAAATTTCATCAAATCGAAGGAAGTTAAAAGGACATTATCGGTGTGGCAAACAATTTTAGTAGTGGTTGCTATGTAATTGTGGCTTGCCTAGCAACCCCTTAAGTGCAAAACATTACGAGGGCATTATCGGTGCTTACATGAGGCTGAAGATGAAGAATGATGAACCGAATGACGAAAAAATGTAATTTTTGTCCATCCATATATTTTAAACTAGTTGGCCGATCTTAATGTCCATGTCTTAGTATGACACAGAAGATACCTGGCATGCAAATTTTGAAATTTCGTTAATTTTGGGGGCTTCTCTAGAGAGAGAGAGAGAGAGAGAGATATTCGAAAAATTGATCATTTTCAGCATTTTTCAGCTAAGGCGCTAGGCTGTTAGTTATGCGCTAACTAGCCTATTCCCATAGGCTTAGATATATTATATTGAAAATGTAAGAAAAGTGAATTAAATCAAATAATTAAATCACTCTTGCTATCCACTATGTCTATTCTCAAAAGATCTGTATATAAACATTAGTAAAGCCATTAAATTGTGTTTTATTTATATTTATTTGCTTCATCCAGCCACAACAAGTTAACCGTCAGAGCTTCAGATATGACCCGGATACATCCTCTTTAGACTCCATCAATGAGAAGGTCCTCATAATACGCAAACATTTCTCTAAGTAAGTCAGAACAAATCGACTATTATTATAAATTAATTGTTGTTGAGCTGTTGGCTCATATTATTATGCGTATTTATTTAATGTCTGCAGCCCCACAACAGCTGAATCAGCATTTCTATTATACAAAACACTGCACACCTTTCTACATTATCATCATTCTGAATATGCATACTGACAGACAGACAGACAGACAGACAGACAGACATATCTCGGATATACATGATTGCAACATAATATTCAACTGTCTGTCTGTCTCTGCAATACCTTGATACACTTTCAATTGATTGTGTAAATTGAATGATAAAAATATCTCCATCAATGATGTTGTATTATATGTAGGCATTGATTGATTGATTGATTGATTTAATTAATTAATTATGCATTCGCGAGATTATGCATTCACATTCGATAGATAGAGATATTCCTGCCATAGATAAAACCGTCAGTTTGGAATGAGACAGATTGTAAACCATAGGTATCTACTAGTGGAAGTTGGATGATAGCATATTTTGGACAAAGGTATTACAATTTGTATTTCATAACTATATGAATGTAAATTATCTTGGAAGAAGAAATGGCATAATAGGTCAACTTCTGGAAGAATATAACCAAGACAGTTGAAGTGATACTAATATGATAATGATGATATTCTATAGATATCGATACTAATATGATAATGATGATATTCTATAGATATCGAT
>JAYJLU010114421.1:0-10469 GCA_036873645.1 Minona dolichovesicula | reverse complement strand
TAAAATACAACAACAACATTGAGTGAATTGAATATGATTAAAATGAGAGAAAAAATTGCTAAATAAAACTTTTTTGAGTGTAATATTTCCAAAATCAATTTGTATATTTCGTGTGTTTTGTTTATTTGAAACAATATTAAAACAGTAGAATTTTGAGTCTGTCGCATTATTTCAAAATATTTTTTGGTATATCATATTTTTAAAGTTCAGGTAGGCTTATTGTGTACATGCAAGCTAATCATAATTGATTATATCTTCTCATATAATAGTTTCTTAAAGATACTATAAAAAAATTAATTAATAAAAATTATTTTATCATTAAAAAGGAATTTTACTCTGACTTCATTTAACTTGGTGACAATAGAGCAAATTATGGTAAAATTACAAGTCAATTTGGCAATAAATTATCTTGCCAACAAAATAAATTCCCTACATAGGTACACCAAAATCTTTGTCATTAGTATAAATGGCAACTATAAAATCAGAACAAAACAATTGATATATTGGAATATAAAAATAATTCCACATAGTCTCATAATTATATACTGAAAGATCAAGTTATTAATTTCCTAATGTGTCACTGCTCCAATTTACATAATTACACTGCATTTAAAATTAGATTTGCATCTGATCAATTTGATTAATGATATCAATATTGATCAATTAAGGAATGAATTATAAATGAATGTTATACTAATGAGTTACAGAGAGTTTGTCTATTTGACTTGTTGGAAATATACTATTGTAACACTCAGCTATCACCAGACTCATCTATCATCAATGAAAGTCCTTGCTAATTATCCTTACTATTAGTAGATACAAACACAGGTGTGCTCAAGGATATTGCTTAAATCCCTTTTTATTTTCGATATATATACATATATACTGATAATATAAAAAAACATTTATGTTAAATAATAGATTGATAGGACCACTATTTTGGTAAACTTTTCAAAATTTGATTAATACAACCCTACATAAAATAAAGAAAAGAACTCATATTTTAACTATTATTCAGTTTAAGTTAAGTATCAATCATGAAAGAGCAAATATACAAAGTATTACCATATATTAAGCTATTATGTCTTACAACTATCTCTATATTAACCCTCTTTAGAAATGGTATTATTAATGGAGTTATTAAACATTGAATTCATAAAATGTTTGTTTGCAAAAAGGGGTAAATAGATTTTTTGTTTCAAAATAACTATAATGTTTACAATCTTTTACTTCATATTTAACATTTAGCATTTTTAAATAACATTCTTACCCAATCACACATTTTATTTAATTCCTATTGATAATATCAATGTATGCTTAAGTATGCTATATGCAAATATAAGATTCTGTTTTCTATATATACATAGAAATATTCACTTTACTATCTATACTTCAGTCAGAAGTTTTACTTTTCAGTGTATGGAAAATACTTTTCAAGGCATGGAATTTTTTATTTATTTACAAATAAGATCTTTTCTATTATTAAAATTCCTAATATTTTCTATCACAACCCATCAAAATACATTCACTCATTAGAAAAACCTGTTTTAATAGTTTGATTTTTATGGAAACTCGATCGATATGCTCTCTCTCTACCATAAAAATCCTCGTATTAAAAATGATATTTTTCTAATTTCATTAAAATAATCATATCTTAACTGAAGAACAGACATTTTTATTTTTCCACCCCCGCACCTCATCCATGAAATATTTCAAATTCAAAAGGAAATAAAGTTTTTTAACCAATTTAGCATATGTCTTATATTTTCTTGTATATATTTTGTTTGATCTTCAATAAATGAGATAGCATAATCTCTATACAGTGCTTTTCAACATTTTATTCCCAAGAATACATAGCCAGGACCACTGGATTGTGCTATGGATTGTGCACTTGACTTCAATCTTTAATCCTCAATCTCTATGTACTCTCAGGCATGATATGTTGAAAGAACTGTATAGAGATTATGTTATCTTGTATACATATATCTAATTTGGGCAGTGGAACACTTCAATTTAATTCTTTTTTAATGTTTTTTATTGGTTGGTTACTCGACTAATTCTTAAAGAATCAATTAGATGCAAGTAGAAAGAGTTTGGATTAATAATTGTTTTATATGACTTTATATGTTTTCAAAACTATACTATTAGCTTCTTAATAATGTGTATTTATCTACTTTTTGTAATATTTGACAAAGGTGTTAAGTATTTGCTAAAGATAATATTTATATTAAAAAATATAAATCTTTAAAGTTGAATAAACCACAACCATAATATTAAGCCACAGTGTGTGATTATACCATGATTATTATTTACCAATCTTAAACAGCCTGAAACTAAATTATCATTTTAATATTATTTTAAATTCTCCTAATATTTATTCTGTGTTTTTGTTTCTAATAAAGTCTATTATTACTTCATTCGTATGGAGATCAATCGTCCAGCTTGGGACAACCCAGCACCTAATTTGGAAGACACCCTTATTCAATACACGGATGAAGACTGGGAATCAGGAGATTCAGTTGCAAAGCTGTATGAACGATCGAGGATTAAGGCACTAGCCGGTAATGCAATGCAATGTTAATGCAAATTTTTGTTAAATTGAATTGTTAAACTTATATAAAATAAATTTTACTTCAGACGAAAGAGAAGCTGTACAAAAGAAGACGTTTCTGAAGTGGGTTAATTCTCACCTTGAAAAAATCGGCACATCAATTGATGATCTTTACTTAGATCTTAGGGATGGAAAGATCCTGCTAAAACTTTTGGAATTACTGTCCGGAGAGCGATTAGTAAGTCATTTGATAATTAAATAATGATAATTAATCATTGATATATGATTATTGTGATAACCTTGTATTTTGTTAAGCCAAAGCCAACTCGTGGAAAAATGAGAATTCATTGTTTAGAGAATGTCGATAAATCGCTGAGTTTCCTCATCGAACAGCGGGTTCATCTGGAAAATTTGGGAGCGCATGATATTGTGGATGGGAATTCAAGATTAACTCTGGGCCTGGTTTGGACGATAATTCTCAGATTCCAGGTTCATTTTGCAAATAATTAACTTTATAGATCCTCCAGATTTCAAATCACTGCTTTTAAAAATCAAATTTCTTTAATTGATAGATTCAAGATATCATCGTGGAGGAAGAAGACACTTCGGAAACAAAACAGGCGAAAGACGCACTTCTGCTTTGGTGTCAAATGAAAACTGCCGGATACGTAAATGTTAACATTCGAAACTTTTCCACCAGTTGGAGAGATGGATTGGCATTCAATGCCTTGATTCATCGGCACCAGCCTGAGTTAGTGGACTACCAGAGATTGTCGCGCGCCGCCCCCGTGGAAAATCTTGAGCACGCGTTCACTGTAGCTGAACAGCTGGGTATATAAACGCATATATCTGATACTACTGTTATTACTATATAAACTACTATAAACACGATCGCATTTATTGCATGCCAAACAAACATTATATCATATCGTCTATTTCGCGACTCATGAAAGTTTAGTCAGTCATTTGTCTTTTAGGTCTGAGTAGATTGTTGGATGCTGAGGACGTTGACGTTGAAAATCCTGATGAAAGATCGATCATCACTTATGTAGTCAGCTATTATCATCTGTTCTCCAAAATGAAAGCCGACAATGTTCATGTGCGGCGAATCGCAAAGATAGTGAATCAAGCAATCGAAACAGACAACATGATCGATCGATATGAAAGGATGATGGATGAAATGTTGCGTTGGATAGACCAGACTGTCGAACTGTTGGATGATCGCGCATTTTCCAACTCTCTCTCCGGAGTACAGCAACAATTAGCCGCTTTTAACACCTACCGCATTGTTGGGAAGCCTCCTAAATTTACGGAGAAGGGCAACTTGGAAGTGCTTTTATTTACAATTCAAAGCAAACTTCGAGCGAACAATCAAAAGCCGTACATTCCTCCAACTGGCAAATCAATCGCTGATGTGAGTAGAGCGTGGCAACGTCTGGAATCATCGGAACATTTCCGAGAGTTGGCACTGCGCGATGAACTAATCAGACAAGAGAAACTAGAACAGCTTTCAGCTCGGTTCGATAGGAAGACTGGTATGCGTGAGGTTTGGTTGTCAGAGAATCAGCGTCTGGTTTATCAGGACAATTTTGGCGACAATTTAGCGGCAATAGAAGCTGCTGCTAAGAAGCACGACGCCATTGAGACTGATATTCTAGCCTATGAAGAGAGAGTGAATGCTGTCATGAATGTGGCTGCCGAGTTGGACAGAGAGGGTTATCATGACATTAATAGAGTCTTAATGCGTCGAGAGAATGTACTTGCTCTTTGGAAGGATTTGCAATTCTTATTAAAACGACGTCGTGCTCGCTTGGATTCATCTTTGAAACTGTACCAGGTATTCCAGGGGATGAACTACTTGATCGATTGGATGGATGAGATCAAGGCCCGCTTGATGTCGAATGATTTTGGTAAACACCTGATGGGTGTGCAAGATTTAATTCAAAAACACACCTTGATGGAAGCTGACACGCGTGTCTTACAAGAAAGAATGAAGGAGGTATACTCCCCTTTTGTATAGTTTGGCAAACACTTGCAATCCAAGAGCCAATGTTTAATCGCTCTGTTTATTTTTCTTTTAGGTACTTGATCAATCTCTGACCTTTATTGATGGAGAATATCCACCAGAGGTTGGAGACTATCGACCGGCCAGTCCTGAACTAATACACCAGCGAGGCACAGATTTGAAGAACGCCTTCGCAGATCTCATCGAATTGACAAAACTGCGACGTGAAAATTTGGAAGAGTCGAAGGCAATGTGGCAATTCCTTTGGGACATCTCAGAGGAGGACGAGTGGATCAAAGAGCAAACCCAACTAATGGCGAGTCCGGATCTTGGACATGACTTAACCAGTGTTCACAGACTACTCAATACGCACAAAACCATTGACGAGGATATCAATAATCGAGAGAAAAGTCTTCAAGACGCCATAGCTAGAGGTCGACAACTGATTTCTGCTGGAAATCTTGGTTCCGGTGACATTATTAAGCGTATCGACGAAATCAAACAGAACTGGAAGAATCTTCAAAATGTGAAATCGCTCAGAAAGAAACGACTAGACCAATCGTTGAAATTCTACAAGTGTTTATGCGATTGTGATGATTTGGAGGCGTGGATTGGTGAAGTGTCTCGCATAGTTGAGAACACAGATGTGGGTAAAAGTGAGGCTGCTGTGCAGTCCCTTATAAGAAAGCACCAGTCCTCTCTGAGTGAACTGGAGGATTACAATAATTTGCTGCTGACACTGGGTGAAGATGTGGACAGTTTGTCTGAAGATTCAGAGCTGGAGGTGGGCCTACTGCAGCAACGACTCCTGACGATAGGCGATAAGTTCATTGAAATGGAAGAGGCGGCTAAATTCCGTCATCAGAAACTCAGCGATGCTTTGGCAATGTACAGGGTATGCCAATGTACAGTTTTGTTTGTAAAAAATTGACTTTGTAAATTTTGAGAGTGTTTCTATAGCTTTCGAGAACTCTATTTAAATATTAGGTGTTCAGCGAAGCTGAAACTGTGAAAACGTGGATCACCGAACGGGAGAAGCTTCTGATGACCCTGGTGCCCGGCGATGAAATCGAAGAGCTGGAGGTGATTCGTCATCGTTTCGACGGATTTGAAAAGGAGATGTCGGCTAATGCCGAAAAAGTGGCCACTGTGAACATTTTGGCTGAACGTTTAGTCACCGTGGAGCATCCATCTAGTGAGGAGATTGTCACAAAGCAAGATGACTTGAACAGGTCGTGGAACTCACTGGCAGATCTTGTGGAGGAGAGAAGAGCTCAGTTACAGTCATCTTACAAATATAATCAGTATCTGATTGAATGCAAGCAGACAGCTGAATGGATTCGAGATAAGGCCAGGCTAGTGGAGTCCACTGATGAACTAGGTAACCTCTAGGAGACTATTTAATAAATTGTATTGCATTGTGATCACACCTAAATAGGTGGGACTGTACTCCCCCGGGAAAAGGAAATAGAAGGGAGGGTAAGAGAAAGAGAAGAATAACGGAAGTGATGGTAACAGAGAGAAGGAAAGAAAGGGAGGTTAAAACAGACAAGAAAAAGAAAGGAGAGAAGGAGAAAGTTAGGAGGGTAAGAGAGAGAAAGATAAAGAAGGGAGGGTAAGATAATGAGAAGAATAACAGAAGGGATGGAGGTTAAGTAAAGTAAAGACAGGGAGGTTAAAGGAGAGAAGAAAAAAGAAGGGAGGGTAAGAGAGAGCAGTAAAGACAGGGAGGTTAAAGGAGAGAAGAAAGAAGAAGGGGGGTAAGAGAGCGAAGGAGAAAGAAGGGGAGGGAGGTTAAAGGAAAGAAGAAAGAAGAAGGGAGGGTAAGAGAGAGAAGGAGAAAGAAGGGGAGGGTAAGAGAGAGAAAGAGGGGAGGGTAACAGAGAGAAGTAAAGACAGGGAGGTTAAAGGAGAGAAGAAAGAAGAAGGGAGGGTAAGAGAAAGAAGAATAACAGAAGGAATAGAGGTTAAAAGAGAGAAGGAGAAAGAATGGGAGGATAAGAGAGAGAAAGAGGGGAGGGTAAGAGAGAGAGAGAGAGATAAAGAAGAATAACAGAAGGGAGGGTAAGAGAAAGAGAAGAATTACAGAAGGGATGATAACAGAGAGAAGTAAAGGCAGGGAGGTTAAAGGAGAGAAGGAAGAAGAAGGGAGGGTAAGAGAGAGAAGGAGAAGAAGGGAGAGTAAGAGAGAGAAAGAAAGAAATAATTTAAAGAGATGCTTTGTATTGTAAACCTATTTATTCTAAAACTTGACTATTCGATATGCAAAATTGAAATGTTAATCCTCTCTTCTATACTGTTTCCCTCCGGTTAGCTTATAGAGTAGGAAAAAAGGATTAATCAACTTTCTAAATAAATTCTTCATGATGATAAAAACTAAGCTGATATCTCAGTTGATAATCAGAGTCGAGGTCGTTTAGTTTAACGGGGGATGGGTGGGTATCAAATATTTTATGGTACAGTAATTGATGATATTGATTTATGTGTGTAACAGGGAATGATCTCTCTGGAATCATGCAACTGCAGCGCCGTATGGGTGGTCTGCAGAGAGATATGGACGCGATTAAACAGAAATTGGAACGCTTAGACTCTGAGTGCCATGATCTGGAGGACACGCGGCCACAGGAAGCAGAAATCGTGAAGGAAGAGAGGCAGCAGTTGGAACTGCTGTGGGACGATCTTTCAGAAATGCTTAAAGATCGTCACGATAAACTGACCGAGTCATCAGAGTTGCAGATATTCTTACAGGTGACTGACTAACACTTTAAATATTCAAATATACCAATTAGAATGATGTTATTTTACACGAGACATCGAATGAAGAAGACGAACAAACTTTTAGTCCGGCCATATCAATAAGCAAAGATTATTTCCAACTGACCAATATACACCAACCAATAAGAGAAGAGTATTTCCAACTGACCTATATACACCAACCAATGAGAGAAGAGTATTTCCAACTGACCTATATACACCAACCAATGAGAGAAGATTATTTCCAACTGAACACATTTTAAGTTTATTAAGTTTTCATGTCTATGGATTTTAGTAGATATTTAATTACTTATGAACTTTTAAAGTATGCCTTAAATAAATCTATGCGCCATCAAAGAATCGCGTATTTTCATTCTCTGTTGTTTCTCGCAGGATCTTGATCACATTCACTTATGGTTAAGCCGTATGCAGACCACAGTTGCCTCGGAAGATATTCCCAACGATCTGATAGAGGCGGAGAAATCCCTGGTCCAGCACGAACAATTGAAGGAGGATATCGACTCGTATGAGGGCGAGTTTGCCCGACTGATTCAGTTTGGTCGTAGTATTACCGAGGGCCAGACAGACGCGCAGTACATGTTCCTGAATCAGAGATTGAATGCACTGGAGGATGGGTGGATGGAGTTGAGACAGATGTGGGACAATCGACAACACCTACTCTCTCAGAGCCTTTCTTATCAAGTGCGCTTCTTCATACTATACTCATCTAATTCATTCCCAATCAATAATTACAGATAATTCTCAGATAATAACAATAATTCTCTCTCTCTTTCCCTCTCTTCTTTCTCTTTCTTTCTTTCCTTTCTCTTCCTCTCTTCCTCTCTTCCTCTCTTTCTTTCTTTCTTTCATTTCTCTCTTCTTTCTTTTTCATTCTTTCATTTTCACTCTCTCTCTCTCTCCCTCTCTCTTCTTTCTCTTTCTTTTATTTCTCTCTTTCCCTCTCTGTCTCTCTTTTCTCTCTCCCTCTTCTTTCTCTTTCTCTCTTTCTTTCTCTCTCTCTTTCTCTCTCTGACTCTCTTTTTCTCTCCCTCTCTTCTTTCTTTCATTTCTCTCTTTCTTTCTTTCCCCCTTCTCTTCTCTTCTTTCTCTTTCTTTCTTTCTTTTCTCTCTCTCTCTCTTTCCCTCTCTTTCTTTCTTTTCTCTCTCTCTTTCTCTCTCTGTCTCTCTTTTTTTCTCTCCCTCTCTTCTTTCTTTCATTTCTCTCTCTCTCTCTCTCTTTCTTTCTTTCCCCTTCTCTTCTCTTCTTTCTCTTTCTTTCTTTCTTTCTTTTCTCTCTCTCTTTCCCTCTCTTCTTTCTCTTTCTTTTATTTCTCTCTTTCCCTCTCAGTCTCTCTTTTTTCTCTCCCTCTCTTCTTTCTTTCCTTCATTTCTCTCTCTCTCTCTCTTTCTCTCTTTCTTTCTTTCCCCCTCCTCTTCTCTTCTTTCTCTTTCTTTCTTTCTTTCTTTTCTCTCTCTCTCTCTCTCATTTCACAGATATTTATAGATCTGATTTCTCTCATTTCCGTTGCTCTGATTAGTGACAATAGAGTAATAACACAGCTCCTTAGAGATTCGTCTGTCAAAATATTTTACTGTATATCGATGGTTTTGTTATACCACGGCTGACAAATTCCTATCTCCGCAATGACAAGCTAATGACGTGCTAATTTCACATAGAAATTGAGGATTATTTTAACGGTCTATTAAATACGAAATCTTTATGTTTTGCGGACATTTTCATATCAAAAATAGAATTGTTTTCCTCCTGTTTTCTTTCTTTTCTGGATAGATATTGATAAATCTATGAAGTGAAGATATTTTCGTTCTTTATTCCGGCATTTCTTTCTGTTGAATTCTTCTTTATTAGATAATTATTTATTATAATGTGAGCCGAATAAATGTTTACTTATTTTTCGCTATAATTTCTACTCTATATTTTCATTCGCTGCATATTGTTCAAATATTCTCTATTTTAGATTTTCTTACGAGACGCACTTCAGGTGGATGTTTTACTGAGTCAGCAGGAAAACTTTCTCACAAAAGAGGACATTCCCGTAGGTTGATGATTATCTGAACCATAAAATACAAAATTATCTTTATAAAAATAGAGATTACTCATATTGAATACAGTGATTCCTTGAATACTGGTTTCTACTCATTGTGCATAATTTATGAATACGTATGTAAAATTGAATAATTTCTTGAATGAATATGGATATTTTATGAATATGGAATAATTTCTTGAATGAATATGCATATTTTGCATATTTTATGAATATGGAACAGTTTCTTGAATGAATATGCATATTTTATGAATATGGAATAATTTCTTGAATGAATATGCATATTTTATGAATATGGAATAGTTTTTTTGAATGAATATGCATATTTTGCATATTTTATGAATATAGAACAATTTCTTGAATGAATATGCATATTTTATGAATATGGAACAATTTCTTGAATGAATATGCATATTTTATGAATATGGAATAATTTCTTGAATGAATATGCATATTTTGCATATTTTATGAATATGGAACAATTTCTTGAATGAATATGCATATTTTATGAATATGGAATACTTTCTTGAATGAATATGCATATTTTATGAATATGGAATAATTTCTTGAATGCATATTTTGCATATTTTATGAATATGGAATAGTTTCTTGAATGAATATGGAATAATCTCTGTATTGAATCAGAATTCTAACGATAAATTTTGAGAAATTATTTCCAAATATTGATTTGAATATCTTTGGTACCATTTATTCTTCTATTTTGTGCATTTATTTTGATAGGAGAGCGATAGACAGGTAATATTAAAGTTTCTTATATCTGTATTTCATCTGGTTGTAGTTCTGTATTTCATATTTGTATCACACAAACATCTGTCCAGAACATTTACTAATAAAGTACTAATTATAATTCAATGTACTAATTCAATACAGAAACTCAACTTTATACATATAATTAAGAAAAGGTGTCCCCTCTATAAGAATAAAATAGACACAGATATCTACAGGAATAGAATAGACACAGATATCTACAGGAATAGAATAGACACAGATATCTACAGGAATAGAATAGACACAGATATCTACAGGAATAGAATAGACACAGATATCTACAGGAATAGAATAGACACAGATATCT
>JAYJLU010112201.1:0-11897 GCA_036873645.1 Minona dolichovesicula | reverse complement strand
CTTCGTCATTTAGAATTAGAATCAATTCAATCATAGATTATCTTCCGTCATTTAGAATTAGAATCAATTCAATCATAAATCATCTTCGTCATTTAGAATTAGAATCAATTCAATCATAGATTATCTTCCGTCATTTAGAATTAGAATCAATTCAATCATACATTATCTTCCGTCATTTAGAATTAGAATCAATTCAATCATAGATTATCTTCCCTATTTAGAATTAGAATCAATTCAATCATAGATTATCTTCCTCATTTAGAATTAGAATCAATTCAATCATAGATTATCTTCCGTCATTTAGAATTAGAATCAATTCAATCATAGATTATCTTTCGTCATTTAGAATTATGTAGAATCAATTCAATCATAGATTATCTTCCGTCATTTACAATTAGAATCAATTCAATCATAGATTATCTTCCGTCATTTAGAATTAGAATCAATTCAATCATACATTATCTTCCGTCATTTAGAATTAGAATCAATTCAATCATAGATTATCTTCCGTCATTTACAATTAGAATCAATTCAATCATAGATTATCTTCCGTCATTTAGAATTAGAATCAATTCAATCATAGAAACATACAGTAATACGTATGTACATGATTAAGTCCGAAGAGGACGAAAATTTGTATTTTAAATAAACGTTTTTATACGCAGTATCGCGCTTTTTAAATTGATTTTAATTAATTTTAACCAACATGTAGATATGTGACATGTGACATCTATTTTTCTACTTGTTAACTTCCCAACTTTCATTTATCTCTTTTTATCTGTTTTTTTTTCTTAAAAGCAAAAATACCTATATATCCTCTGAGTTTTATGTCTCATAATATAGTCCCTTAAGATGTTGATATTGAGGATTTTCTCTGAAAACTGATGTACTGAATGGCATGTGGTGAAGCAGGGGACATCCTTTATATTTTTTATAGCTTGTATTTTATAATCGGAGAAAATTTAAGTATGAGGAATAAAGCGTCGATTATAATTGACAGTCTCAACTGTGCTACTTTACAATAACAATTTCCAAAGACAATAAGCAGTACCTCCAAAACAATTCTTAAAAGCGAGAATGGAGGCTGTAGATTCTACGATTTGAAGATTTGATGAATTAGGTTTACATGATGATTAATTATTAATTAATTGCACCTCTTGTGATCCATGAGTATAGACATTGTTTATATATGTATCTAAGTATTTACAATACACAAATAATCCAATATAATTTAAATTTTAGCAATATTTCTAAACGTTTCTCGATCATATTTCTTGAATAGAGCATGATGAAAACTTGTTGCCTAATATTATTCGTTTGTATGCAAATAGATATCGCAAAAGCTGAATATTCCTTTTTGAATTTTATGCGAAAAGAAATTGATAGCGGTTATTTGTCTTTAATGTTTAAAATTGACACAATTGATAATGAGGAGATGAATAATATCGACTGTGCTGCGATGTGCCTCCGTGAGAAGAATTGTTACTTGTTCCACTTGACTCCTGAATCGAAATGTGAAATATACGAATACAGAGTTCCCTTTAAATTTTGCTTTAACAATACTGGTACCGCGATAAAGATATTTAAAAGATCTGACAATCCAGGTAAATTATTTGTTCTTAATTTTATTATTGTTATTATTACGATATTATTCTTTAAAACACAGTGATTATCTAAATGTAATCTGCCTACTTCCAAGGAATTTCTTTCTTAATAGAATTCCCATACTTATTTTTCACGATTTGAGAATCTATTTTCTTATTTCCTTTCAAAGTCATTCCAAGTTTTTTTGACTTGGTACTTTTTTAGGACATTTTTTTGTTTCAGCTAACTCTAATTTACTCCAATTTTGAATATCAATTTGTATAATTGGCTTTATAAAATTGTGTCTTGCCTAATCTTTGCAACAATCTAACTATTGTGATTGTATCAGGCTAATCTTTGTTATAATACTGTTACAGCCTTGCTTGACAGTACGGCTGGCTCAACGGCACAAGACAACATATCAATTGTCTTGGTTTAGATATTAATTCAGTGATCTACATGTCTGATCTATAGAGATGTGTATAGTCTTTACAATTTCATTTAAGGAAACCATTTGAAGCTCTAGATCTGCAAGCAAATCGTCCAATATACTGAACTGTGATTAGCTGAGAATTAATGGCTGACTTCTAATCATGTATGAATTGCTCGATTTGGCTGACTTACCTGCACAGACAACCATGTTTCTAATTGGCCACTCAATAAGAACTACATAGATCACCACTCTATAGTTACCTACATATTACATCTCTATGTACATATGATGTGATTATCTGATATGTAGTTGATCAATATAGACAGGATAATGTACAGAAATACAATATAATGGTTACAATGATTTGTCAATTCTTTCAGGTCATCTACTTTCACAAGGAAAACCTACGAGACAATCTTCAATCCTCAAAGTGTTCTTTGAAAGTTCTACTGCTGTTGATGGAAACACAAATCAACATATTTTCATTGCACCCTTCTGTACTCATACAAAGATGGAAGACAGTCCTTTCTGGCAGGTGGATTTAGAAAGTCCATCTTATGTGTCCACTGTTACTATTTATAACAGAAGAGACTGTTGTGGAGAAAGATTAGGAAATTTGAATCTAATGGTAAATTCAATTGACTTCTTATTTGAAGCTTAATTATTCACATTAATTTCATAATGCTGAACACTAAAATATTTTAGGATGCAACCAGGCTAATTTTCTCCTTTTACTTATACCTTTTAACTTATGTACGTAAATCTTTATTTGAGTTAGATACATAATATATAATTCATAAATTATCTGGGTACAATTACACATTTGAAATAAACTAACCACAAGTATAAAACGAAACCGTTAGGTTGACCTGAGTTAATCCATATACACACATATACATTAATTATGTTTGGAAACACAGTATAAAACGTTACATAAATAAGCAAGTAAACCTGAAATCATATACAGCATAAATTTTTATCAGTTCCTATAGTTCATATGAACGAGCAGTAATAAGACCAAAGCGACCTTTCTCTAGTACACAAAATAATTACCGATCTGTTGACGGATAGGTCGAACAGAAAGTTACGAGAAAATCGACTACGTTTGTTTTCCCAACGTCTCCACCTGAACTGTTTGTTTTACGCTTGGATCGATAAGGGCAATAATTATATTATGAATCACAAAATCGTCGGCAGTGTAGTACCTTGGACGAAGTAACAGCCTCCATATGGGAATCATGTCTTCCGTGCTGTACATTTTCAACTGCATTCACGTTGTTTTGGTGCTACTCGAATCAATTGTTCTCACACCGCTTGTATGGCAGTCACTGTTATATATGGTGGTACATTGAGAAAAAAACACTACGAATTTCCTAATATATAACGAAGAGATAAAAGAAATTGGCGGCTGTAATGAGAATGAGAGACAGACAAACAGACAGAAAGACAGAGAGAAAGAGAGTCAATCAGACAAACAGACAGACAAAGAAAGGGAGACAGACAAACACACAATCATCGTTCGTTGTCACTTAATTTGGAAAATAACTTCGCTATGACGTTTAAATTGAGTTGTCCATACTTCGACATTTTAGAAGCGAAGAAAGGCCACATAATCCACGTCAATGTAAGAGAAGCAATAAAGACAAGTCGCCTTTCATAGAAACATACATTATTTACAGAGCGTCACACCAAGATGCACTCCCAGAGGACAGTATTACATCACAATCAGCAATGAATGATATGTGGATAACTGCAATTTGGAAGTCCTTAATGGTCTTGGCATTCACAAAAGGTTATTGATATTTTAGGATAATATTAGCCGTATTAAATATTTATTGACAGATATCATTTCGAAATCTCAAGTATTAAACCAATTAACTCACAGTTTGCAGATAATCGGTACGTAATTCATATTATTCATAGTTATTATAATGGATTGAGTTATAAAGTAATTGCATTACGTCCAAATTAATTTGCTCTGAATTCTGAAAAATAAGTTTTAAAATAAATTATTGTAACTTTTTGGGACATTTCAGTTTCTTCTTCTCTGATAGAGGCCGTAAGCAATAAAAAAAATTCGGTTGTATGTATATATATATGCATAATTAGAAATAAATTAATGATTTAAATGAAACGAGTCTATATTTCACATTCAGATATCAATGTTCGAGACATTACCATTTTCTCAATGTGCATTGGGTCCCTCAGTCACTACCAATGGACAAATTCTTTCTCTGCCTTGTGATATGGATGGGAGAATTGTACGAATACAACTTCAAGGGAGTTCTATTGCTCTCGCACTGTGTGAGGTTCAAGTGTATGGATATTTCTGTAAGTGAGTTGGTGTGCAAACAATAACTAAGGAATAAAAATCAATCACAGATTATCTTCCGTCATTTAGAATTATGTAGAATCGATTCTAACTATTGAATGTTCATGCTGACATTACAATTAGTTAAAGTGAAATAAAAATGATGCTGCTTATTAAAGAGCTATTGTTATAATCATTCAAATAAACATGTCAATAAATTATCTTATAAAATATATAAATGTGGGTATTTTAGAAAATGTTCCAGTCTTTGTGTATTCAAATTTTATAAGGGTGTATCGGAAAAGCAAGCGGCTGACCATTTAATCACAAAATGATTTTAATCAATAACCCCAGTGTTGTTTTGCTTCTTGAGAGAATATAATAGCTAATTTCTGAATGGTGCTGAGCCGTTCACTAACATAAGTGCCATATTAATCGCTTTAAATAGATTGAAAAAATAGTTATTGTCAATAGACATATATTTGTACAGAGACTTAATTTTCCGGCTTGCTTTTTCCGATACACCACCTTATAAATGAACAGAAATGACTTGATATGATTATATATCCCAGTTGATTTTATATATTATTATCTCGTCATGTATATCCATAACAGACGAGCTTCTCTCGGAAGGTAGACCCACCAGTCAAATAGGAACTTATTCCAGTGAACCCGGAGGAGATTCATCTCGAGCAGTTGATGGAAATATCAATCAGAATTATTGGACTCCTCCACATTGTGCAGACACGGGAGAAGGAACAGAAAATGCTTGGTGGCAAGTGGATCTGGAGAGAGAGGTCTATGTGGCTTCACTCATTGTTTACAATCGTGGAGATTCATTAGGAGATCGATTAGGAGGTTTCCAAATACTGGTAAAGTTATAAAATATTATTTAGATATTGAAATGCCGAGACAAATATCGTGCCCATTTTTGCCACTGGGCGAGGCAACTTCCTGGGATGAGACACCCACCAGAATGAGACACGTACAGTGACATCGGAATAGGCTCTAGGTATGAATCACCACATTTCCATCCCATTTCAACAGGTCTAGGAAGGTCAGGTATGACACAAAGTGCATTGCACTACACAGGGTTGTTTGATAGTGCACACGCATCAAATGGAAATAGAGAGCATCGCTTCTAGTTTGGCAGTCTTGGAGAACAACATACTGGTATAGTTACGAATCCTTTGATGTTCTGTTTTGTTTTAGTTTAATTGATTAATTGATTAATATTAATTGTTGTAAAAAGTTGTTTCTTTGATGTACTTAATTACATTGAAAGATTTTGATATTGGCACATTTACACGAGGTGTCAAACGAGGTGAACATGAGTAGGTATCTCTTAATGACACAACAATTGTCTAAATCGACTGTGAACATTATGCGACACAATCTTTTTGTCAGCTTGTTCATATCTGGATCTATTCGTATTTAAATCAGTTTGTATCTTTTGATGACCTGACATCAGGTTTTTCAGTTCAACGTCCAGAAAAGAATAGAATAAACGTTTATTAAGAGTACAAAATGAAAATCTGTACAATAATACATTAAACAAGTTGGTCTTATAATGGATTGATAAAGGAATTATTAGTAATATGTAAACATAATGCAATCATTAGTTACATATATATAATATATTATAATATACAAACATTTTGCAATCATTAAATGAGACTTTTCATTATATAGAATGCAAGATTTTAGAAAAAATAGTGGAAAACAAGAAATTTGCCATATAGCCATTACTCCCAGTTAGTGACATAAATTTCTTCAGAGTGCTGGAAGAGACATGTCACGACATTATGTCGTCTGGTCGAGACGCTTTGCAGAGCCGCAATCTTGTAGAACATTTTATTGTTTTGGCCGCCTGTTGAAGACAACATCTATTCGCTAATACTGATAACCAGCTTATAATGAAGTTATAGTTGTAGCCATAATTTATAATTCCGTTAAAAAAATTGTTTGATACATTAAGAAAAAAGAAATGAGCTAAGTTGATTTCTGCCATTAATAATAACTTGATTATCTTTAAAATAAGATGACTGGAATGTTTAAGTTAAACTCTCGCTGGATTTATTCAATCAAAATGAAGTTGAATGTTCAAATATTGAATATGTGAGCAATAAATTTAACAATCCATAAATAAGACTTTGTTATTCAAAAATATCTGAATCCTCTCAGGTTAAAAAGATCACTGTAGGTACTTCTGGTCAATCATTAAAATTACGTCAACTGATTGTCCTCAATAATAAATAAATAAATATTAAATAAATATAATACAAGATGAAATGATCAAAAGGTGAAATACTGAAATATTTGCTAGAAAAGCTGAATCATGACTTGCTGTTTGTGTAGCTGATATTTCTTGGGATAGTCTTGTATGCAACTCCTTCAAACAACTCTAAATATCTGACACAATGTATATTTTGCCCTTCATATTATTGATTGACAACTGGTATTACCAATCTATGAGAAATTTGATTTGATCAGGTGCCTCATTTTAATTACTCTTTGTTTTTATTCTTTATCAGTTGGCCCAAGATCAAAATTCAACATTTTCTGTGTGTGCCAATGGTCCTGAATCAACCACAAATGGTCAAATAATTCATCTACAATGTCAGAAAATTGGTCGAATAGTCCGTCTACTAATCCCTGGCGACAATAAGTCCGTTAATATTTGTGAATTACAGGTGTATGGTCGGTGTCTAAATTGTGAGTATTACTTAATTATTTATGTAAAAAATTGGAAAGCAGAGTTATTGGTTAAATTATTTTAAATTAAATTAAAAAGCTCGATACTGCGGTATAAAATTTTTATTTGTTGAAAAGAGTTCATATCATGTAAGGGATATCAATTATCAATAATTATAAAATTATTTATATGACTGTGACATTAGCGGGTGAATTCATTGTTGAAACAATCCAAATTTTAAATCAAAGTAAACTAGGAGTTCGTAAACTTGCATAATTGCTATTTCTATATTAGTTAAACTTGTTTCTACATAGTGTTAACCTTGTGTAATTGAAAAATTAATAGTGAGTAGATAAAATGATAAATTTTATCATAAAAGTTGATAAAGTGATATGAATATTTGATAAACATCAAAACTATGAAATTGACTGACATAAATACATTTGTTATTAGTCATTAATTGTGATATATTTTGACTTTTTATCATCAATAAATACTTGATTGCATGATGAATGAGCCTGTTATTAATTTTAATAATTACATCATTTTTTGGATTGTGCCATAGTTTATTAAAAATATTTTTATACACTTGTCATTTTCATGTAGGTAATTAATTTGCAAGTCATCTCTTTCATAAGATAAGATAAGATTTTATTAGCATATAGTATAAAAAGTTAGACACAGATTCTTGTACATTCATCTCCACTGAGTTTTAAATAAAATACATGATTGAGTAAGAAAACTATTTAAAAAAACGATCATTTTTACAAAAAGGTAATGCTAAATGTTGAGTGCGAGGCAAAATACAATATTCTATACGATTAGCTCTATAAAAATCGTTTTAATTTCAGAGTTGATGCCTAATTTGTTAAGTTGTCTAAGAACATATATTCTATTATTAATTTTACGAATCATTTTAGAATGCCTGGGAAAACGCAGTTCTATAAAAGTTTGAATCCTTCGTGACAATTTTAAATACAATATTGTGTTTTACTAGATTTGTTTTTATTAATTTCCTACATCTCATATTCAAGAAATTGATGACATATGCTTTGTAATTTATTGTTTGTAATTAATAAATGATTCATAATTTGACCTTTGAAATAATCTTTAACTTAAAATAGATTTATGTGATCCAAATAAAGATGAATATCAACATTTTAAATACCAATACGCCACACCATTTCTATCAAAATCATATCATTGCCTGAAAACAATTAAAAGAAACACTCGCCCATATATTGAGATGTCGAGAATGAACGTCTGAATATAATTGAATTTATACTATTATGTAATATTGATAAAGTTTTTGGTCGTCCGTGTCTTACCCAGCTTTTTCTCGAATAATATTCGTTGTTGTAAAGGACATCCTTTGTATGAAGGCATTTAATACATTAATTAATAGTATATTTTAATAGATTGTTTCCTTATTTTTCTGATATATTGAAAGAGGATGATTAATGTATTTGATTTTATTACTATCAACAAATGTTGTAAATTAATAAAATAAACATGTGTAATCTTTTGACATAGTAATTCTATCAATTTCTTGTCCCGCAAGTGTTGAATTAATTCATAATATAAAATAATTCGTTGTGAATTTTAAATCTCCTCTCTATAAATTTAAATTCAGTTAATTATGTTCCCAGTTTTAGCAATCTTTATATCTTACAGTCTTTCGTATTAAAATTTATCCTTCTACTTAACGTATTAATATATTATATTAATACGTAAAGTAGAAGGATTAAGTCAACAATATATACATATAACAACACATATACGCAGTAATGTTAAAAATAAATAAACATATGATAAGTAAATAAATACAAGACTCGCATATTGTGTTATAAACTAAAGGAGCATTTGAAGCAAACAACAATGGTATAAACTTGAATGAAAAACAGTAAACAATAAGATAAAGATTAATAATAAGTTTAGGAAATAAGATGCCTTTATCTGAGGCATTTACAGTATGTTCTTCCATAAAGTAATTCCCGTACAAATAAACAAAAATAAGTTAATGTGTACACCAATGCAATATTAACAGTTACAAAAAATACGATGTGTTTTTCTAAAGATTACCCACTATCGAAAATTTTATTAAAATATTAAGTATTCCCCATATATTCATAATCATCGTCTTGTTAATTACTGTTACAATTTTGTTATATCTTTTAAAATTTAATTATTAAATTTAAGATAGTCAAAATATATACTGTTGTACATAATCGTATTGTAATGGAGGAACATTTGGTTTAATTTCACTCTATGTGTTTGTATAGATCCTATGCTTTTTATTATGTTATGTATCTAATTAACCTATGGAATATGTACATATTATATAGTCTTGTAAAATAGTGTGTAAATTGTTTAACATTTTCCAGTATAATAGTATAATAATTACTTGTTCATACAATTTAATTTACAAATTGATTTAAATTTGGGGTAAGTATATTGGTATATTGAGAAAGGATAATTTAGTCACGATAATATGTTAGGGTTGAAGAAATTGTTTTACTCAGTGTGGCATCATGTCACACTGAGAAATAGATGCCATGTATTTCAAAGATTTCGATTTATTTTTGCTAACCATTAAAATTATCAGTGACACAGTATAGCATCTTGATATACCAATATGCACATAGAGTTAGGAGTTAGTTAGTTACTCATGAGTTATTCAGACTTGATGTATATGCATAAGTTATAAGCATACATAAGTTATTCTGTCTTTCTCTTTCTCTGTCTCTGTCTCTCTCTCTCCCTCTCTTTCTCGCCTGCAAAGTCAAAGACAAAGTAGGAGCTATTACTTAATATATATAAATATAAAAAGTAATTAAGATTTCATCATTACTTTATGTTGCCATTTTATTCACATTGATATGTTTGATATGCATAGTTAAACGGAGAGGATATTTCTCTATACAGATCGTAATTAATCAGCTGCTCGAGTTCATTATATTTCAGTATATTGAATTTATTTTAAAAATTCGTAGTAAATTTCAAACTAAATTAATTAATTATTTTATACATGTACATGTACAACGCTAACTTTCCTTTTGGCCCTTTTCGCGGTAAAATACTTTAAATTCTCATTAGTTATCAATAATCAATTTATATAGCAAAGAATTAAGTTATACGTTTGCCTTCATGGAAGTGAAAATCACATGCATGTGAGAGTTATGTTTGAATTTAAAACCTCTACAAATTAATTTTGTTAAATAGAATTTCTTAGAAATAGAGAACTACCATTCAATCGATATATTTAGGCATATGATTTATACAGTAACTTGACTTAGGGTCTTTTTCGTAAACACAGTTCGACAGAGAGCCGTACTGCGATCGATCAGAAATATTACGTTCGACTACTGATCTCCTAGGCCGTATGTATCCATCGAACTGTGTTTATGAAAAGACCCTTATTCATTAGCTAGAGAAGTTATACAGTACGGTGCATTGAGAATTAAATAGTGGTGCATTAGTGGTGGGAAAGTATTGATTGTTTCTCGCCTTACATTGATTGCATTGGCTTCTCTTTTTAACTCGCGCACATGATAGTCGAAGACAGAGATTGTAGAGACCAGACAAGATGATCAATATTTTCTCCACTCATACTTGCATGCACACTATAGGATACCAAATCTTAACAGCTTGTTCATTAAAAGGGAACCCTATAGAATCACAGTAGAACTTGGAAGTTAATCGTGTGATAAACACATGCTTATTAAATTTAAATTTTGATTTCCATTGAGATACAAGCAGTTTTTCGGCAATTAGATTAATTACTGTTTTCGCTTATTTAATGAAAATCTGACTATTTAAGATATTTTTTATAAATTGATTGGGTATTTATTGTCCGTTGCTAAGCTGTTGTTAACAAGCGGGATCTGGGAACAAAAGTGATCGTTTCAAATCCTCACATAAATTAACCATAACCTTTTTATCTTGATTGTACTAATCATCTGATTTTTATCAAGTCAAATATACACCTTATTATTATTATTATTATTATTAGCAACCTTCAATTTCATAAGAAATATTCGTTAAATTTGTGGATTAATTATTGTTGCAAGGCAATATTGATCGTTGGCAACCGGACAAATGATTATATTGATTTGAAATATAGTCATGTTGAACAACCAGACTCCGGTCTACTTAAAAAAGAGGATTTGATAAACAGTTTTAAAATTATTGGCTATAAACGGTCTGTCGCTAAGGCGCTGCTTGGTGGTGGTCTCCATGGAAGCCGGACATGAAATCTGTTGAAATGTTTTTAATCCGCATAAACTTATACGTAGTAGGTAAGTTTATGTCAGTTTATGAAGTATACTTCAAACACAATTAAGACACTTGACTTTCTATCGACATCTTATCTCGTTGCTAGGCAATATAAAACCGCATAGCAAGTTAGTTATGAGCTAGCTAGCTATTGTTTAGGCTTAGATACTGGATGATAAAACAATATATTAATTTTAGAATCATAAATTTAACAGATACTTTGTATTTGGGTCATTGTATAAGGAACACTTCAAAATAAGTGCAAACATATCACTTTATAAAAATATTTATGTACGTAAATATATACCACTGTAATAGTATCGCCAAAAAACGAATAAGTTATCTGGGCCACAAAATCGCGGGATCATAAAATCTTAAGAAGAACATTTCATTTTATCAATAAGACAGAGGAATTCGAGAATGGAGACCACTATGAAGAGAGGTCAGTTTAGTTGGACAAAAAGGAAGACATTAATTGGTATGATGTAAGTGAAGCTCTGTTGGACATATTGAAGGTGGATGTATGTAGACAATGCTGGGATCATTTGTTGAAGAAAGCGAAATGAATCGAATACTGAAGCTTAAAACAATACAGTATA
>JAYJLU010111091.1:3785-15650 GCA_036873645.1 Minona dolichovesicula | reverse complement strand
CCTTTTCTACTTCAATTTGGTAAAATAATTTTTAAAATCCCTCATTGCACTTCGCCGCTATAACAGTTTGAACTTCATTAATTTATAATGGTTCAGATAGGATTTTCTGACACTTGGTATCAAACAATAGATATACAAATATCTACAAGCAAGAGTTGGGCCTCTTCCCTTATTACTCTATGCTCCACACACTGCTTCGAGACATCCACTGCACCTGTCGAGTGTTCGATTCTTGTTACATCTAACTTTGCACTGCATACTCGCTTGAAGTTGTGGAATATTTGCTGCATTTTCGTTGACTGCTGGTGATACCTACTCTTGCATGAGTTTGCCGTTGTCTATTTGGTACTTCAGTTTGTTATTTCTTCGACTAGCTTTTCAATGAAGCTGCGCTGACTAATTGTAGAATTTGTAGTTTCTATATATATAACCCAGACATTGTTTATAGACATGTATACAACATTATAAAAGACATGCAATGGGCCATCGACGCACGTGAGGTAGCCTTTGTAGAATGATTGCGTAGCATCTTATCAACAATGTCGACTCCGACTTTTTCTTTGTTATATTGTAGTACAATGTCGGGCTTCCTTTTCTCGTAATTATTTTACTGGTATTTTTACATACATTACAATGATGTGATGAAAGCAGCAAGACAGACGTACTACGTTTACTGATATCCACATTCACAAAATGGTTCAGTCAATTGCAATACTACTCCAGTGGGTACACTGACATCTGGATTAGGCAGATTGATTTCATGAACAACATAGGGAAATCCATTCATTACATATTTAGATTTGTTATCAACAATAAGCCAAGATAATACTCTATATATATATCACATCCTAGAGTATAGTATGTAGATATAATGAAAGTAGTAACATACAGACATAATATGTTGCCCAGGTGACGGCTTTGGGAATTATATATTTTTTATGTGACGGCTATATATTTTTAGTATTGTTTAGAAAACTGTAAAATAGTAAAAATAAAAAACAGCTTTGATTAATTGCATACCATTATTACGAAATATGTAAAATACAAATACACAACCGTCAATTGATGGCTCTGGGAGTTCTAGTGTTAATAAATGAAGTCATGATGTTAACAAATTCAATAAAGTAAAAGAGGATGATTTTACATCAAAACAATTTGTCATTGAATTTACACACATTTCTTTAATAAAAGGTGATAAATAGTTGAAATTTAAAAGCTTAAGAATAAGCATACAGTGATGAAGAAAAAAAGAGAAAAAAAAATTGAAATACCTTACCTATCAAACTCCAGTCAGCTTTCATAAAATATATTTTAAAATTAAAGTAAAATGTTCTTTCTAAATAAGGTGACATCTATTTAATCAACAATATCACTGTAATGTTAAGGAATCTAACTTAGTAATGACTTTTACACTTTTAACCAGTATCATTTTTTAACTCAGTGACTTGAGTTTAGTGATGTTTTTATGAAAACAAAATACATATAACAAAACAGAAAAAGCTTTAAATTTTAAATTGACTTTGAATCATTAACTGAAATTAATATGTACACTTTTTCAAGTTAAGTTAAGCATTGGATTTATGATCACAATACAAAAATTTCACAGCTACAACTCATAAAGTACCAATTATATTTAATTCTGAAACTATTAATAATATATCTCTTCTCACGTAGTGTTATATATCACCAATCATGTTTATGATTCAAATATAGCCATTATTATTGTCTATAATTAGTGATATAATGAATGGACATAGATATTAAGCCCAATACAGAGGAGATTGGGTCGATAAAAACAATTGATCTAATAATTTATGGTTCACAGATATACCAATCAAGTTGAATTAAAATTCAAGTATTGTATAAATTGATTTAGTGTCTATTATTGTTAACCCTACTAGTTGTAAACTTTAGTTAATTATGTTTGCAAAAACACTAGTGACCTATATCTATAACTACATAATTCTATACTGTAAAAAATAATATTGATTTGAGAATAGAAAAGATAAGCCTTGTTGCAAAAGGCAATCCATCAGTAATATTGATTTATTTTTTAAGGTCATTAGTTATAGCTAACATGATTAGCTAAAGGTTGATAAAAACTGGTCAGACAAGTTCTTAACCAGTACTGAACTTTATAACAGCATTATAACCAGAATTATTAACTGGTCACATTTTATACAGTGATTCTATAACCACACATATAGATCTTATCAGAACTTTAATGGTTTCATTTATATTTCTGACAAAGTTTTCAATGATAATGATTTGAAATATATATATATATATATTTCAAATCATTATACCTGTCAATAGTACTGTTTAGAGGTTTATCTTATATACCATAAGATAAACCTCTAAACAGTACTACAGTCTACTCTGGATAATCCGAACACCCTAAATGCACAAAAAATGTTTCGGATTATCCAATGATAGCATAAATTATTCCACTAAATATAAGGATAACATTAAAATAATTTAATATGTAAATGTCCACCATTGAGTTTCGTCGTTATAATAATTTGAACATTGCCCATTTATAATAGTGGAGATACGAATTTGTCAGTCATGGTATAACAAAATTGATATACAAATATCTAGTATTGAGAGTCGGAACTCTATCTGTATTCTTACTCTATGACAAATACATAGAGGCATACATACTTACAATGAATGACTCACGCTACTTTTAGCTTTACGTAATGGAAACGTTTTGGTTATGTTGCAATTTTATTTGATCAAATTTATATGTGTCTGTCGGATTATCCAGAGTAAAATACATAATAAAATTCGTTCTGGTTCCTATTTTTTATTTCGGATTTCGGATTAGCCAATTTTGGATTAACCAATATATTTTATACATAGTATAATAGTAGGGGAAAAACCATCATTAAATTGCTTTTCGGTTTATCACGATTTTCGGATTATCCAGAGTAGACTGTATTCAACATTTCATTCCCAAGAGAACTCTCAACCCCTTGATTTGTGGCCAAGCATTCTAACCATTTAGCTCTACACTCTCTCCCAGAACTGCCTAAACCGGACAAATTTTTAATCCCAAATGATTTCTTCTATCTTTTCCATTATATTTTGTTTGCATAAACTGGAATATTGCATATTCTGGACAGAAATTTGAGCATTTAGGTCTAATTTATAATGTATTATATATTGTATAATCTGAAAAGACAAAATTCTCATTATTCATGTTTATATTATTAATCTCCATGCATAAATCTAATCTGTGTTGTCTTACCATAAAAAGAAAGCATTGGTACATAGGTATTGTAGTACGCATGCCAAGCATTAAGCAGCTAGCCCTCATTCTGAGCCACCTGCTATACTTGAGATGACAGTTTCATTATCTTGCGCAGCCAGAAACATTATAACCAATAGCTGATATAGTAGTCAATATAGTATAGTCAATATAACTGTCTGATTCAGCCAATTAATAAATTAGATCCACTTGCGTTAAATACTGTACCATACCTACCTACTAACTGTATAACTATAACAATTGGATCGCAAGTATATGTATTCTAGATGTATCTATATTAATATTTGTAATTATTGGCTAAACCAGAAATTGTTTTCTGCATTTTGCGCTTCTGGTTTATGTGGTGTAAACTACTCTTCTAAATTTCTAATCATAAATTTGGGTAATCTTGTATTTTACATTTGGAAATTCACCCCAGTACAATGTTTTCATCAAAACTGCTGATTTGCTGAGGGTTATTCTCTAACCATTGTTTACATAACTTTCAACAGAAGTTACACCAATCCACATTCTACAGTAGTATATATTTTGTTTTGATATTTGATATAGTCTATTATTTAAAAACTGCATTAAGTTTTTAATCTTAAAAAATAATACCTGGTAATATTGGTAACCAACTAACAAAAATTGTGGCTGAAATAGTTTGTAAATGTTAGTAAATATAAATCTTAGGGGTGATCATATTCATCATGTTATATAGTAATGGTTCAAATAAAAATTGATAAACTTTACAGTATTGACATAGCTGGTGCAATTATAGATAGTCAGTCTTAGGTAGGAATGAACATATATTTACTCTTCTTGAAAATTTAAAATAATAAATATTAATTGCAAAATAGTGCAAAAAATACCTTTCAAAAGTCACTAACAAATTACGGTGAAACACCACAAATTACTAAACTGTAAAATAAAGAAGGAATTTTAAATTAAAGTCAGTTAATAAACATTTTAATACTTAATTAAAAGTTACATATAATTTTAGGGGCTAAAGAAACGTATTTTACTCATTTTTTATTGTTTTTAAAAATGTTTTCATTTAATTTTACTTAATAAGTGTTTACACTATCTATATCTTTGATTACACACAAAGGGTTGTTCTGAAATGACTTCACATCTCAAGGGGAGGTGTGAGGGGGTTCGTGAAAATGTGATAAACGTGACGAGGGGGAGTACAAAATGTGACGTCACATTTTCCTTATTTTTGTGTGTTTTTAAGTGCAATAAGAATAGTAAACTTCAGATGGAATATTCCCTAGCTAAATATATACCTGGTGATCTAGCAAGTTTATTTTGATCAGACAATTTGTGTGGAATTCAGGCATTACTCAAATAACGATATCCTATACGATGCAAATGAGTGCTGATTGTTTGAGAGGAAACTTCAAGTTCTATAGCTAAAGAACGACATGTATGGTGTTTATTCTCAACTAAATGCTGAGCGATAAGTTCATCAATATTAAGTGAAGGCCGTCCCAAGCGAGGTTCTTCTTTCAAATCGAAATCTCCATTTTCGAATTTGTTAACATAATTTTGACATGTTCGGACACAAATTATTCCATTTCGTTAACTTCTTCGCAAATTGCAGGAGGTTTCATACCTCTCATCCAAAAATAATACACAGCTACACTGTTCGTAAAAAAGGTCTGCTTATTTCCATAACATGCAACCATATAGTGAAATGGCTGTATACATAGAAGTGAAATTAATTTTTATATATATTTAATATCCATATCAAGAAAGTGCATAGACATCATTAAAATGCATATATGAATTTTAATACCTCTATGCAAATTATGTCGATTTGTAAATAAATATACACCCAGATATTTGGAGAAAATCGCTGTCGACTCGGCAAAAACTTTCTGGGCGCGCGCCCCTATACATAATGAACAATAAAACTGTAACTTTAACTGTATCTGTTTTCACGAAAATTGATTTTTTTATCGAAAACGGCTGCTTTCATTGTAACACCCATATTTTTATGTGGGAATATTTGAATAATACATAGGTATTACTAAAAATTGAAAATGTTTAATTTAATATAACTTAATCAATTCAGTTTGATTAATATACATATATCATTATTATTAATTATATTTTCGAAATGTACCAAGCAGACTGCGTTGAGAAAAGCTTCATTTTCATCTTCAAATTTATGGATGCGAAACTATATGACGCATGACGATTTCTCCCCCGTTTCGAAACTTCGAAATATGGTATCAAATCATAGAATGCTTTAAAATGATTAATTATAGCCTTGGCCGGGTACCAATTTAAGCAGTACCCCCAGTGAAAAATTGACAGCGGCCCGTTACCGATTCGTCGTGACGGCCCCAACACGTAAATGCTACAATGGATCGCTGATGGCCGCATGCCAATTGTCAGGCACTATTCCGACACACAAATATTCGTTATTTTGTTTCCTACTACTGGTAGTAATAAATATACACATTTCAATTTTGTTATATTATATTCGGTTTGTTTAGGGAAACTACCATTTATAATAATATGCATAGATAATTCTATTCATTTATAAATACCTAATAAATATAATAAACATAATTCTGTATTTAAAAAGCAAGACGCACGTGTACATTAAAGACGCACTCATAAATGTGTACATATAGAAAATACCAACCCATAATGTTAGTGTAACATTAAATAAAAGAAAATGTTTTAGGAATTGTAATATTATGTTTCACATTCTTCTTTGGGCAAATAATGCAGACAAAATATTCTCTTATTTTTAATAGCAGGTCAATAAATAATTCGTTTTCTATATATATATAGTATTTAATTCGCAAGTAATAAAATCAAAGAATTGAATTCGAGTATATAGGTCCACGTATAGTAAGTTTCCTATAGCTATCTAGGTTAACTGAGTCAGTGATCGATAATCATAAGATAATCTATAATAATAGCATGTTAGCAGAAATAAGAGACACATAAATATAGAAATGTTTAGATAATTAATTCAATTGAAAAAAAATCAAAGAATATTAGTGTCAATAAGAATTTGTCAGCCGCCAGTGTTACTTTGCTTTCATCTTATCTTAATTTATTGTAATTAATACGCTCCTAAAGTTCGACCAAACTAATCCTTTATATATATATAGATAAAATGGCTTATAGGGTGTATGCAAAATACGGATGAAAGAATTAACATACTGCCGCCGAAGAGAAAAATAGTTAAGCATGTCTTCGGTCACTCAAAAAATGTCATGAATACGATGGATTCCTTTAAAATAAGACAAAATTCAATTTAAAATAGAAAACCTTTCAGATCCTATGTGAGTGTGTATATAAAGGGCTTTATTCCTTTTCGGTGGTAGAATTCTTTTTTGTCATGATTTAACAGTCTCTTGAAAAGACATAGAAATGGTGCGCATTTTGTCGGATGTGTTCAGTCGAACACCACTCACATATGTACAGGGCATCAGAGAACAGCAATGGCGTTGCTTGATAGAACATGGCAAATGCGTTGTAGGTTCTGTAGATATAGGATCCCACAGAAATGAAGTTTATCATTAATTATTTTGACAATGCCAGCAGTGGCCTATTGCATAAAACAACAAGTAATAGCAACAAGCAATCAAGCAACAATTCCGAGCGTTGCTGCCTTAACTTGTTGTTGATGAGCAACAAGCAACCAATGAAATCTATTTTTAGTTCTAATTGCGGAATACCCGGGCTTAATTTATTGTGTGCACGCTGTCTTTCTATTAATTACTGTAGTTGTATTAGTGTTTTCTGAACATTTAATAACAGTGGGTCTTTTCGTAAACACAGTTCGACAGAGTCGTACGCCGATCGATCGAGAAATATTGCGTTCCACTACTGCTGAGCAGAACTCTTATCTCGTACGCCGTACTGCTCTGTCGAACTGTGATTACGAAAAGACTCAGTGTTGAATAATTTCTGATTTGTTGATTTAACAACATTTGGTATAGCTCGAAAAACAGTAGATTTGTGAATACCATGGCAATCACCAATCATGTATTACAAAGCCCCACTTGCAAGAAATCTCAATGTTAGGTATTATTATTTATTTTCTATGAGACAATGAAGAATTCCGATCGGTGGAATGCTGCAAATGAAATCTTATGGACATTGTTAATGATTAACTTGTTATTTAGAATGTCTAAATCGTACTTTGAAACCACCATCATCCAAATAAAAATCTACATATTCTATGTCGGAATTTTCTAGTTCTACGACGTGCTAGATTGTTTAAATTTAAAATTTCTTTACCACTGGCTGTCTCTATCAGAGTCCATTTTAATCAAAATCTATTATTAATCATTAATTATAATTCATTCCTATATGATTATATGCGGTGTTACTTTATACATTTGCTAGAAATTTCATAAAATACCAATGCGGATAAAATATATTGTACAATCGTGATTTGAATTGCTAAATTTTGAAATGAAAGGTTTTACTTCATCATGTGTCCACTCGTCAGTATATCTATCATGATATAATTTTTTCAGAAGACTCTTAATGGTTTTGCTTTCTTAACGTTATTAAAGATAATCGTATCGAACTGTTCATATTTTATCATTACCTAAATTATTCTATCATTTTACAAGTTAATACAACAGATGCTTAAACTCCACTCCATAACTTGGTGTTCTTAAATTTACTCGTGCATAGATTTTAATGTAACAATCATAATCTAACTTCCAGATAAATATGGACATTTTCATTAGAAATAAAATTCGATATTCGAAATGATAAAACACTTTTATTTGTGTAATATACATACATATATATGATTTACCATTTTAGCAGTAGATCTTCATGATAAAGGAAAACTATATAATTCATAATATATTGTACAAATTCTCTATACAAAGGATAGATACACCATAAATCTAATACAGAAAATGCTATTTGAATATATAGGTATAGGTATGATAGATAGAGAGTTGATGTATTATGAAAAGTAAGTAAAATATTATGCTGACAAATCAATACGTATATCTATAAGAGGTCTATAAGAATAATTCTGTAATAACTATATATGTATTTATCACTGTGATATTATCAAATATCAATCCACAATCAAATCGAGTTATTAACAGAAATGTGTTGTTGACTTATCTTTATTAATTCACAAAAAATGATATGACGGATCCATATAAAATCTTATCAATTGATTAAAATATAGCTCACACTATTTAAGAAACAATATAATTGGATTAGCTGAAAAAGCCCCATATTGCAATCTTAACAAAACAGGAAAAAATAAAATGTTATTCCCAAAACAAAATTTGTTTATGAATTTTAAGATCCGTAGGTACTTTATTAATTTTTTATTAACTTGATTTTGCTAACGATTGTTAAACCTGCGGTAGACAAACTACTCGTTTTTATATTTTATATTTTTTTTAAATGTTGTCGTCCGCAAATAACTCAAAAATAAATATTTTCTTATCAAAAGCAATTAAATATAGAAATAATAGAAATGAAGATTTTCCTATAGATGCTGATTTATAAACTTCAAATGCGTGAAACAAATTATAAACAAAGATCGGCGAAGCAGAAATGTATAGCACTAAATATGTATGTATGGAAATATATGGAAATATATGGAAATATATGGAAATATATAATGAAGCTGATCACCTGGCTTCATTTGAAATCAGGGTGATAGTAGGTATAACTTGAGGAATAAAATGGTGATTAAATATTTATAAACTGAAGCTATCCAAATATTTTCTATATTCACAAAATCCCTTAGACCATTTTATTTATTTTTTCATTTAAAAAAATTCTTTCAAAAATTTCAGTTGTTTAATAGATTTGAAATAAATAACTTTGGCACATAATTAGTCATGTTCTAAATGTCTATTTCTATAACTATTTAGACAGTGTGTGCAAAGAAACATAATTAAGTTATTTAAAATATATTTTGAAACACAAATATATAGTTAATTTAGCATTTTTAGCTACCGGATGTTCAGTTTGAAGTCGTTGTCGATTTTGTAATTATTGTTTAAAAATTGTTAAAAAATAAAGACTGAGGATCTCATAAGCAAGTTTATTTGACACCAAACTATAGTTTCGACGAACACCTGTTTTGTGTCATTTTATTTAGGGAGAATTACAAATTGTGAATAAAATTTGATAATGATAATTTAAAAGAATTTTGCTTGGGTGAATAAAATTTTCTCCCAAGGAGCTTTAAAAGCTTGCGCTTATCTGGAAAGCTCCATATAGATATAAAATTACAATTTAAAGATACATGTCTAAACTTGCATATATATGAAACCTTCAGCGTTTATTTTATTATCAAACTATTTAATATTGTTAGCCAGTGAATAAGTTATTTTTTCCATAAACGAAACCGATTCGGCTATTACGGTTCGGCTTCTGTTATAGGTTAAAGATTTTCAAAATTGACTTTATCCTAATAAAAAACAGCACAAAATGACTTCAGTATTAACAACGATCAAGTTCAATAAAGATGAACATTGAAACTATTCAATATGGTGTTTATAAAATATTGAATAAAATACAACTTTCACCCTTGTGATTCTAATATGAAATTTGATGATTTATCATCAAAAGTGGGCGTTTTATCATACGTATATGCATATCACATAATTGCTCCGTCTAGAATGTAAAAAGATTCATTTTAAAATATTTCACACAAGCTACAGTCTTTAAATAGGTGTATGTTTTTATAAACTCAATTGATTTTTGACATTCTTTCAAACAAAAAATGTTTTATAATTTATATTATATCTTCATCTATTTCTTGCTGTTGAGAAATACTTTCCAGGTATATATATTATTATAATGTACATTTTATGCTGGAATATTTGAATATAGTTATTAAAACTTAGTAATGAAAATTAAAAACGTGTCTACCTTAATAACATAATCTATAGTGAAAATTATCACAATATATCAGTGGCGAGTAAAAAATATAGATATAGATATAGATATATGTAGCTTAAATAAAGAAAATATGACGATGTACTACAATCCATTATTTCCACTAAGACTAAAAATAAAATAAAAATATGCACACGTGATTTTAATTCATTAAAGTGACATTATAATCAGATATTTCAGGCAGATAAATATATTCAGGTTATACCTACATATAATTTAATTTTCCTATAGGCTATATAGGCAAATATTAAAACAATTATGTATTTGATAGTTAGATGAAAAAGAATTCAGTTAATATAAAATAAGGTCATAGTAAAATCTACATCTGCTACAACAGGGTGTTCCAAAACCGCATGATTTTAAAATCAAATGAAATCATAAAAATAATATTCTTAAAATCTTCTTACACTTATGTACCTACACTACTTCAAATAAGTTTTAGTAGTGAAACATTTATTACTTAATTTCTCCATAAAGGGAATATCGAAGTTGAGAGATGATATCTGATTTTTTATTTAATTAGAATATTTAGAATGCTGCATTTGTTGTTTACATTTGGGTCGCCCTGTTTACTTACTAATATATATATATAACAAATATAAATATTATTGAAATGCAATGGCGCCAAGTTTTTAGAAGTCTTTATCCCATCCAGTGACGTCATCAGGAGGTATCTCTTCGTCCATTTTATAACTATCAAAATTCGATACATCGAGTGGAGATTCCACCTAAAAAATATGGTACCATGATTAAAAGAAGAACTACTGTATAATACATATACATAATAATTAAACGTGGGAATCGAAAGTATTCTTTTTTACAGTATTGAAATATTCTTAGAATTTCCAGTAAAATGAAATAAATTTTAATTTGATTGTGCATTTAATATTTTAGAGCTGAGTTGACGATGGCACAAAACTCTTTGTGCTTCATTGTGGTTCTACTGTAATTTATGATAAATCTATTTCTGTTATGATTAAAATTTGGTAAAAGATGGTGGCAGGAGTGTGCTGGATTTAAAATGTTTTTTAACTTATTCATGGATTGACTTTTGCGCGTCTGGCAGTAAGATCTTCTATACAAGCGTTGATGCTACTGGGGGAGTAAATGATTTTGAGTGCTCGTTTTTGTAGACTTTTTAATTTTGCGCTTGTATTGGAATCCATGCTAATGAATATAGGATTGCAATATTCTATTAAACCTATACTTCGCGTGTTGGTCGTATATGCATTGATCAGATTGATTTTCGAAGTAATTTTGTGTAGCATTGTTGTGTTCAGACATGACGATATAGAGTGATTATCTTGATGCTTCTTATGAGGAATTATCGTCTTATCCTATCGTAATTATCCTTATCGTCTGCATATTTAAGTAGTAGATTCCTTGACGGTGATTGACACTGCAGGGGTGAAGCATAAATGCAGAAAAGATATGGTCCTAATAGACTACCTTGTGGAACACCGGAGGTGATGATTTCCATATTACTGAGTACGTTTCCAATACGAATTCTTTGCTACCTATCTTTAAGATAATCACGTATCCACAGAATAAGGTCTCTAGGAAATTGAAGATCACAGAGTCTTTGCAGGTCGTATAGAATATAGCCTGCAGTGTGACAGAGAGCACAGAGCACAGTAAGTAGAGGACGTTTTGCGAAAACCGAGTTGGAATCGGTCATACTTACT
>JAYJLU010111090.1:4355-23137 GCA_036873645.1 Minona dolichovesicula | reverse complement strand
CAGAAGAGGGAGAAAGACAGAGAGACGGGAGAAAGAAAGTGAAAGAGAGTGAAAGAGGGAGAGGAGAGGGGGAGAGAAAGAGAGGGAGGGAGAGAAAGAGAGAGAGGGAGAGAGAGAGGGGGGAGAGTGAGAAAGAGAGAGAGTGAAAGAGTGAGAGGAAAAAAGAGAGAGGGAGAGAGACAGAAGAGGGAGAAAGACAGAGAGACGGGAGAAAGAAAGTGAAAGAGAGTGAAAGAGGGAGAGGAGAGGGGGAGAGAGGGAGAGAAAGAAAGAGAGAGGGAGAAAGAGAGAAAGAAGGAAAGAGAGAAAGAGAGAGAGGGGAGAAAGAGAGAGACAGAGGGGGAGAGGGAGAAAGAGAGAAATAGGGAAAGAAAAGAGAGAGAAAGAGAGGGAGGGAGAAATAGAAAAGAAAAGAGAAAGAAAGAGGGAAAGAGAAGAGAGTGAGGAGTAAAGAGAGAGAGAGAGCGGGATAAAGAGAGAGAGAAAGAGAATTTGATTTAGAAAAGAACATCAATATCAATGGAGTATTTATTAAATTATTAAATGATACTTTTATTAATCAAAGTAAGAATAATTTTTTTTATTATTCAACAATCTGAAGAATGACGTTAAATAAATAAATAAATAAATAAAGATGTATTTGTGAGATTATTCTGATATTTAATAAAGAAGTTATTAGGATTTATTAGAAGATTAACAGAAGGAAGGAAACATGAAGTAAGACAGGTGCAGGCAGCAGCTACAGATAAGAAGTAACCCTCTTGTTGAGAATGTGTGGATGATTATTTATTTAGGTTGCACAGACGGGATGTGACTCCACCATTCATCAGACCAGATTCAAGATGTGCTACACCATTCACTCACTGTACATACATATACCTACATAATGTGCGTCTATGGGGAGATTGATACAATTTGAAATGGTTCGATGGCATGATTAGCAAGTTACAAAGTTATTGGGTGATTTAAATACTATAGGTACAATACTCCGGCTACAGATCAGATGCTGCCATATTTATTTTAGACAATACCGAGGTCAAAGTTACAAAAATGGTCTGTCAACTAATACTTATTATCAAGTCAAACAATGATTTTGCAATGATTTTCTATCTAAACAGTCATCAATCAATCCGTAAATCTAGCAATCTTGATGCTCCAAAAACATTAAATAATAAATCTACAACTTCCAATACACTGTATTTATCACGTTTTACTGTTTTAGACTCCTGGACCATAGAGTCAGCATACAGATAGAGTTCTCACCATAGACATATAATATACTATATACTTAAAGTATATAGTATATTATATGTCTATGGTTCTCACTATTACTTGTCGATATTTGTATATCGATTTTGAGGTACCAAGTGACAGAAAATCCTATTTCTCCACCATTATAAATTGGCAAAGTTCAAATTATCCTACCGACGAAACGCAATGACCAATTTTAATAATTCTTTTACCCAATTAAAGTATAAACGAAGCGCTTTTTAATGATATAAAATTCATAATACAGTCTAGTGAAAATATATGTTTGTTGCTAAGTAAGATAGATTGATCAAATGATATGAAAATTATTAGGAAATAAAAAAGGCTATGGTTCTATCAAGATAGATATTTTCCACATAAATTAATTGTTTTGAATTTGATATCATTAAAAAGCGTCCTTTTTATAATTTAATTGAGTAAAAGAATTATTAAATTTGCTCATTGTGTTTCGTCGCTATGATAATTTGAACTTCACCAATTTTTAATGGTGAAGATAGGATTTTCTGTCACTTGTTGGCAATAAATCGATATACAAATATCTACAAGCCAGAGTGGGAACTCTATGTGTATGCTTACTCTATGTCCCGGACTTTCCAAATCATTTGTTAAAGTTTCATAGAAATTTAAAAAAAGGTTAATAAAAAGTTAACTGTCAACAATTTAGCGAAATATATAACATACTTTTGGGATTTCCAAAGTTATAAAGTTAATATCCAATTGAGTTTTGTTTAATGTATTTAACTTGCTTGTTGAGTTGCAGAAAAACAAAACCTTAAAAATTATGATAATTGTGAACAGTTATATAAAACATATATCTATATATTACTTCTCCACGACATTGGCTGTGTAAGTTATCACATGGCAGGCCAGTATCACTGCAGTGTGGCCCAAATATATTCGGTGACACATCCCCTTCATTCGATTGAGTAAATGCTGCGACAAATGATCCCTACAATCAATAGAAAATCATCAAGCGTCGTTAACTACTCTACAGAAAGATAACCTAACTATTATGTTGAAGCATTCAAAACCTTGACGACGTGGCTAAAACTTTCGCTAGTTAGATACTCTTTGAAAGGAAATATTGATTTCTTTAAATATGTAGAATAATAGAAGAAGGCTTACATTTCCCATGAGTGAGTGTGGATTTTTGAATCTCTCAAATAACTGAGAGGCATAACCCTTATTATCTCCGCTAATCAGTACATTCGTGTTGTTCATACTTGTGCCATGCACAGCGAAGAAGCTGACCATACCCAGCTCTTGGTTGGAATTCGATTGAAAGCGAAGCACCGTCATAAGTGTGTCTGTATCATTTTTATATCTGCATAATAGATGAGTGAGGAAAGAATGATGATATTGTGCAGATTGAATTAACATAACACAGCCACTGATACATTTGGTTATAGTCTTACTTTGCTCTTTCTTCAGGTGGATTAACTAAATAAGATGACGGGCTGCGATTAATATTTGTGTGAAACAAGTCGCCCTCATTAATGAATATCTTTCCTTGTTGGAGATTGTTGTGCGCCATTTCAATACTCTGAAACGTGCGAGTGATTTAATTAGATAATTTTAGAAAGGTCATTATTAATTAGATCATCATATATACATACATATACACACACTGCTAATTCTTAATCCTAGAGTAAATCACCTGCCAGTGTATACCTCACTGTAATCAAACTGCGTGATTACACACACACTTAATATAGAGATTTAATAATCATTGTAATAATTCAATTCTGAAGAGAAATTCAAATCAATATCATTATCACTTTTAAAATTCCCATAACAGAGGCATGAAAACTTTGCTCAACAAATCCAAACGAAGTGATATCAAAGAGCAAGTACTGATGGTAGCCACCGGGACCAGAATGTGTATGAGTTGCAGTTAAAAGAACATTCTTTTCGTTGTAAACTCCTCCATAACGCTTCTTCAGTTCCATTGACACCTGTGTGCATTAATAAAGGAAACAAGTTATTTCATACTTTAAAACAGCAATTTTTTTAAAAAAATGTGACAAAAAGTGACTACTACTTAAGATAACAAATTTAAAGTTTTTAAAAATTATTTCACCAATATGCTGAATCCTAATTTCAACACTAATTCATGGAGATTCTTGGTATCCAATGGTCTCCAATATATACTATACACAAAAATTTCCTTTTCTTATGGTCATCCTCTTGTAATGTTTTATATAAATTAAATTGATGGTTCCACTTTTCACTTTTGCTATGATAATGATTTCTTAATAAATGTGAAACTAAGTCAGCACTAAAGGGCTTACTTTTTTACTTTTGTACATTGTAACCATAACCTCTGAGCATCAGAAGTATTATAAATCAGAATGTTTGTTTTTTTAATCAACACCTTTAAATTGTATTTGGCATGCAGTGCCAATCATATTATTTTAGGATGGAAAATTAGTTTTACAACATTCAAAATTTCATTTATGAGTAAAATGAAAATATTCAAATTCAAATCAATCAAATCATCCAATTGCAGTCTTTCTCCAGTCATTCACAAATTCACTATTCGGAAGATTGAAGAGAATGGGAAAGGGTCAAAGAATATAAGATAATTAAAGTCTACTTTCATAATCAACCAAAATAAAAGACTTCTTATTCAAGCTGCATAAGAAAATAGTCAATGGCTGAGTTGGATAGTCAATAAATAATAAGTGATCACACAATGCTGATAGATCTTTCAACATTGACCTAAACCAAAAACTTTAACTGAGAACAATAATAAGCATTGATTGCAATTCTCTTTTAAATTAGTCAGAATGAATAAATAAAATAATTAAACTAACTTTAGATAAAATATTGAATTGTAAATGATTAAACAATTACTTTAGTTTTGACAATTTGGGGAATCATTGCCATGTCTGTATTAACAAAAACAACTGTGTTCTTCTTATCATCATCCATGATGATATAAGCCCTGCTGTAGATACGGATATGTACTCCTGCTGTTTTTTGTGCAGGGTTGGCCATTCCCATCTAAAAATATTCATTTTTATTCATAATTTGTTAGATCTTTCAATTTGTATATGATATCAGTTAATGGTTAGCTCTCTTGTTTATCTTCTTTATAACATTATAGGCAGATAATAATTTTTTAAATATAGTAATTGTGCTTTAAGTAACAGATATGTATCATCTTCTTGGACCTAAAATGACATTCTCTATATAGCAATATGTTGGAGATATTTTTGGATTAATTTACATTGATTATTGGATTGACTATAAATTAAATTCAACATGATTATGAGTCAACCTTTGAATGGGACACATTATAATATGGACCCAATGACCTAATAAATGAACATGCTAGAAAATGTAAGATGAATTTAATTTAATGAATAACAAATATATTTTGAAGTTGAATTATCTAGATTTGAAGCTATAAAATCTGGATATTCATATAGAATGCATTACAGATTCACTTACTTTAAAAGAATATGATAATAATATAAACTGATTAATCTTAAAAAAAATTAATTTGGGAGTATAATTATGTTGTATTTTAACATTTTTTATCAAAGAAGTTAATTTTGGTTTCACAACTAGTTTTTTCAGGAGAAATTGAAATTTTTAAGACAATGACAAAATTTTTCAAAAGTTGATAGTGTACAATATTTTTCCTTCAACTAACTGTATTGTATACTTATTACTCTTTAATTGATATCTTAAAATAAATTGGGTCTCTATTTTTTGAAGCTTTTTATATGAAATCCTTTATCATTCATATAGCTCTTCAAAAATGTAGTGGAAACAGTGAGGTTGACTACACAATAACTGATAAAATGATTGGAATATTTGAAAAACTTTAATTTTGCAGTAAAAATCAGTTTAGTCAATTAAATCTGCTGATTATGTGATCACAATAAACTTAGCTATAAAATCTACATATTGTAAATCAAATTGTAATTTCAAAAATGCATAATACATTTACCATGTTAATTTCAGCAGCTGGACCAGTTATATCCCCAATACCAGTACCTATGTAATAGCATTCTGCATGATTTAAAAAATATAAAAAAAGGAATAATAAAATATTTTTTATGGCACTCATTGTTCGGTGAAATGAATTGCCATTCAAATAATTGCCTTAAAATTAGTTTATTTTAAAATAAAACTTAATACCAGTAAACAAAATATTGGCAAATAAAAAAGAACATAATCTGAACTATATTTATCTCTTTTGACAAGAGTATATTATGAATATTTGTCTCATTGAGTCAAAATTTTCGAATGCAAAATTATTTATTCCTAAAATTATTTTTCGATTTGGATTTAAAAGGATAATATTTTGTTCTTTTTAATTAATAAAATTGACAAATTGATTTATTTGTTTATTAAAATTATACTCATTGGTAACTAATATTTCTGAAATTTGTTAATGATAACAGCCGCGTATTATAATTATTGTGGTAATATTTGACTTGCACAGATTACACAATACTAATAAGACCTATTCACGTGTTAGTATCTGTTGCTATAGACTATTTTGATAATAAACTATCATGATAACAAATACTATAATTTGAAATTTGTTTTTTTTAATGTAGGTATGTTTGGTTTCATCTATGTTAAAAAATCTTACCATGTAGCTCATTGTGACTGCTCAACATTCTGTAATAATAATAATAATATGCATATATGTAGGATTTGAAGAAGGAAATTAACAATAATGAAGTTATAAAAAACATTTATAATGATTTTAGCCAGATCCCCATCTGAGCTCAGTGATCTAAACAAAATATTGTAGCACATCAAATTTTTCTACATGAATCATTTTTTATAATTACATTTAATAATTCTTTTCATTACTGCTTTCTGTATACCTGAGGTAGAAAAGAAAATATTACATTAAAACTAAATAAGTTATCTCTTGGAAATTGGTTCTATTTATGTTTCACTGCTTCTAACATTCTTTGACTGCATTCATTACAAAACATATCAGGTTTCATACAATACTTCTTTTATTTATTTCTACATAACTTTCATGTTTACTATAATTACAACATGTCCCATTATTTAGGATTTTTATATGAAAGATTTATAATCTTATGATATGAATAGAATATTGAACAGTTTCTAAAGCTATTAAAATTAATAATTTTCACAATTTAAAAATGATAGAAGATTTGAAAATTAAATAATATATTTGATTGATTACCATATAAACTGGCAGATAAGATGCAGGAAAAGCACATATTAGAAAATTCAAAGCTGCTGTGCATCGATTTAATCAAATACCTAGTAGTCGCTCTAAATAAAATGAAAGTCAAATGATTTCGGGGATTATTTATCTTTTATATTCATTATTTTACTCAACTTCAATAGTTTATAATAATAATAAAATAATTGTTTATATACGTTTTTATTTAATTGTATATAACAATTTTGATAATTATTATTCTATTTTAAGATAAAACACTAAGAGTAGACCCCTATAATTTTACCTAAGCGAAAGTTTGACTCAAAAATAGGGGTGCTAAACATTGTTTTATATTTTCAACATTTGTTATTACAAGATTTTTCTATGAGCAACTTTAGGTCAAAACAAAGTTATAGGTACATACAATACTCATACACATGAGTATAAACATCCCAAACTTTGATTCTTTGAAGCTTTCATAATCAGAAAAGAGAAAATTACTTTTAAACATATATTTTCAAATAGATCTCAACAATTGACACTCTTAACTTATATTATGATTATAATCCTAGTCTTCATATTTGATAAGAGTTAATAATCTGTTTAAATGTTTAGTTATAGGCAAGCTTTAATGCATCAATTTAATTTAACATAATACTGCATTATTGTTTATTTCACAATTATCATACAATAATTATATTTTAAAAATTTAACTTCATGAAAATCTCTACTGTGGATTATGAACTCCCTATCACAAGTATTTTTAATAATATAATAAAAGTATATTTGAAATAAAATTACATAAATATGAATAAAGTACACAGTGTGACTACATCTCATACAGTAAACTGGTTCATTGGAGTATGTAGCACATTTAATTAGTAATTAGTAGGTATAAAATAAAATTGGTCACGGTTGAATAGGTAGGTTGAACATTTAGGTAGGTATATTTAGGTCAGCACAAAGGTTCACTTGCAATAACCATGGACAACGGTCAGCGGACAACGTTGTTCACGGAAACAATGGATGAGCTCAATGAACAGCGCAGTACAACTTTTTGGAATATTCAGCTATACCTATATTTTTTCTTAATTTGCAGGTTTATAAATTAACATGAAAGTCAACTATTTTTAAATTCTAAAGCTAAATATTTTATATACAGAATTTTGTCATTTCATGAAGTAAAAACTCTCTCCTCAATGATTTTAAAGAACAGATTTATTGTTTAAGCTTTTGACTTCATCTAATGCATGCACCATATTTATGAAAAATGTTCATTTTTTACTTTAGAAAAATCGATGATAAGCGATGCAGAATTCAAAACAAGCTTATAACAGTGGAGCTACAAATAATGTAGGAGAAATTGAGGCGAATAATCAAGAATCAAATTGTCCAACCACTTCACAAGAACAGAATGAAAATATAGCGGCTAACTCTCAAAATTATTCTTATGTTTACCAACAAGGTTATTCCAACATTCCAGTTCAACTTATCAATCACCAACCCATATACTATGCTGCAAATGTTTCCTATGTGAGTGATGTGAATCCAGTGTATTTCGAAAACCCGAACAATGTGCATACTCAATTCATGAATGAACAACCTGATCCAGCTTATATGCCAGTAATGAATTTCAGTTATCCATATTTTCCTAACAAGGGAACATATAACAATTATTATCCTAAGGATAATCGAGATGGTGTCTTTCATAATCCAAAATGGCAGTGGTCTGGCGATAATATTCATATCCACAAATCAAAGTACAATACAATGAATAATCACTATAAACGTGAGAAAGGAACATCTAACTTCAATCCGAAAGGTTTCAACTCTGATGTGAATGATTTGACTAATGCAAGTCATGACGAACCCGTTGAATTGTTAATTACCAATTTGGATTACAATATTCCGTCTAGAGAATGGAAAAAAATAATTTCTACTCAATTGCAAAATGCACTTAATGTAATTTCATTTTAAACTTTACTCTTTGATGAAGTTATTCTTAGTGATTTAAATTTAAAAAGTTTAGGTAACATTTTTAAATTAGACAAATGAGAAAATGAACAATCGTGTTTGAGTGCATTACCTCAAATGAAAACATAAATTAATTAGTAAAATATAATTTCACAAGTAGACGTTTAAAGGAAATCACAATAACAAGCAAAATGCATAAAATAGCCTATTACATGTATAGTTCCAACTGAACATTTTGGAAACTTTGTGTTTTGGTTTTATATGTAACAATGGCGTAATATCATACGTTGAAATAATTCATCGGCTCTTAAGGGAACTTTTATACATTCAAATAAGTTTTCTAATTTAAAATCATATTTGGTAAGCTTTTTCAAAACAGTCAGGTATAGTGTCTTCATTAGTAAACTGCGACTGTTTCAATTAAATGTTTTACAAGCATAATAATTTATGTTTCATGCTAAAAATATTTAATTGTCTGTATATTGACTAACTGTCGTTTCAGATTAATCAACCAGTATTTATACAAACCCGCCTAGATGGTAGCTTATGTGCAACAGTGAAGATCAATTGTTTATCAGAAGCTAGATTAGCAATATCACATTTTCATAGGAAGAAAATTGGCTTCAAGCGCATTCATGTGAATATCATCAATCCACATAATAATTCCCAGTCGTTTCAAGGTTTGCGACAAGAAGTGGTAGCTCTTCTACAATCTGTTTATAATAATTCATTGTCAGTTTCAAAGTTCATTGAACTGTTTGCCAGACGCTTTCATAGAACAATCACTATATCTGACTTGTATAAATTAAGAGACATTGTTGAGATAAAGGACGATTCCAATGGTGGTCAAAATGGTAGCGGAAGGGTGATCCAATTATTGAATACAAATAATGATTCACACGTTTCTAAAGAAAGTGTGGCTAAAGTAAGTAAACGTATTGCTAACTTTACATAATATGACATATGTGTATAAGACTGATAGCTTTTAAAGTATGTCATGAACAATTACTCAAGTTTCCACCTAAATTAACCATGATAATTTAAAGATAATCACAATTAAAAATAGTTCAGATTACCTTGTCCCTTCCCCAAACCATTCAAAATCAGAGAAGGAATCTCAACTTCTTGTTTGTCCATCTTTTGTTTTTTCATTTATCCTGAATATTTTAATTTCATTTGTGTTTTTATTCATTATGTAATGTCATTTTGTAAAACGTTCCATTTACCATTTCAATACGTTCGATAATTCAATATCAAAACACTAAGTTATGACAACTTTTTGACAACTTCAAATAATGTCAAAATGTTTACCTTTTGATTTTAGAAAACCATTTCGTTTGTTTGTTTGATTAGAAACCAAATCACATTAATTTCTGTATTTATATTAATGATGTTTTTTTCTCCATCAATTTATTTAAAAGGTGGGTATGGTCGAATCGTCAATATGTCATCTGCATTGTTCTGAAAGCCTCACTGAGCAAATACAATCCATTCTTCCCAATGTTATCATCTCACTCGGTACTTTAAAGCAGCAGGTTCATCATATGCTTATGACACACGATGGTTCACTGCCCCTGTTCAGCTTTTTGAAATGTTATGAAGCTGAATTCGGGGAGTTTACCATAGTGAAAAACAATAAATGCGAATCTTCAGATATAACGATCAACAGCTCCTCCGATATGGGCTTAGACCTCAATTCTTCTGTCTCTCAGTGTAGCACATGTTCAAGTGGGAACAGTTCGGGAATCGACTGCAATTGCGACTGTCCTGATAATACCAGTAAGCAAAGTGATAATAATAGTGGCAATGGTGTACCCTTGGAGCATCTACTTACTTGCATACCGGGAGTACAAATCGTTACAACAATGTCTGGCATCAAGAAACTCAGTTGGGAAGTAAATGCTGGTAGGTAAAGTTTAACAATTGTAGAACCTCCTAGATAGATAACGTAAATTCGACAATTTGACCAATTAATCAGATTGTATGGAGATACAAAGTATTGTTTACATAAGTATCTATTAATATTTAATTTTAGATAAAAATGGCGTTGGTTGTGGAGATAACAGTTCTTCTCAATGGACAAACAGCTTACCATCCACTTCAACAAATAAAATGCCCAACGATATTCTATCTGATAGACTGCATCAATTCAGTCGAGAAGTTGTTGAATTGCTGAAGCATCAATCAAATTGTCGACTCTTATTGAGTAAATTCATCCCAACTTATCATCATTATTTCGGAAAGCAATGCCGTGTCGCTGACTATGGTTATGCAAAATTGAATGAACTCATGGACTCCATAAAGCACGTGGTCCATGTCATGGGAACTGGCACAGTTCGCTATCTGACTCTATCGCATAAAGTTCAAGTCCGTCGGTTTACAAATGAATTAGTGAAAGTTTTAAAGTCTCAAACTACCAAATCTTGCAAATTATCAGAATTTCCATCGATATTTGAGAAAATTATCAAGAGAGAATTCAAAATTACTGAATATGGAATTTGTTTTATTGAAGACATGCTAAAAGAAATACCAGAGAATACTGTAGAATTAGTTACCACCCTTGTGTCCCATTCCTATCAATCAGATAATACTAATGAACCACAAATGTGTTCCGATGAAACTTTCTTATGCATTCCAAAACGTATGCAGACTGCTGAAGAGAAAGAAAAAACGTTATATTTTGCTCAAGAAGTATTCCATCTATTAAAACAATCTTCAAGGATCCGATTACCTTTCAATAAGTTCATTCCTTCATATCATCATCATTTTAGCAAGCAGTGTAAAGTTTCTGATTATGGTTTTTCAAAATTATTTGAACTATTGGAGGCCATTTCACACATTACTAAGGTAGCTTTATTTTATTTTTTGATAATTAATTTAATCTTTTAAACGTTTGTTTATTAATAATGAATTCTGTTTAATGTTTACATACGGATATGAATTTGACTGTTTATTTAAATATCTGTTAATAATTTATTTTTTAATGAGATATTCGAAGAAAATGAAGAGAAGTATGTTACTTTAACTCGACGGGAAAGTTTGCGTGTTTTCGCTGAGCAAATTTTGTCCTTGTTGGAGACCTCGCCTAAAAAGTGTATGACCTTAAAAGAATTAGCCGAATTATTCATCATCCAGTACGGTTTCCCCGTTTGTGCGGAAGATTATGGTGTAAAAACACTTCACCAATTGATCTCAAAAGTAAAATTACATTTTATATCAACTAATATTAATTTTAATATTAAAAGAAATATTGACATTATTAAAAATAGGAAAGTATAAGAAATGGTAGTGTAATTAAATATAAAATTGGTAGAATGTATGGTACAAAAATGTTTTTTGCTAATTGAACTGGTTTATTCATAAGAAAATTAATTTACAATAAATTTTGACTAATTTGAATTTGATTTCTCTATGTGATTTTGACAAGACGAATTTGTTTGATGATAATGAGCGTCGATTGTTAATTTCGAAATTAACTGAACTATGTCAAATTAGAAATAAAATTATCAAAATAATCAAAAATATATAAAAGGAGATTGTTAAATTTAATTACGTTATGGTTAAAGCAAATGGTTGAGAAATGAGTTGTTTGATATGAGGAAGTATTTACCTGATGGCTGGGCCTGCTTTGTTGAGGAATAATTTGATATTGCTTTCATCGGATTTGATTTTTAGAAACAATTTGTTAGACAACTTTCATTAATGCAGACAGTTTTCATCGTTGCATGGACGACCACATATGAGTTTGTGACATCTTCTTTTGTGGAGTCTGTTCACTCTCTTAATCTGTTTTCTACTGAAAACACAAAGGACACGCAGGCCACGCAACAAAAGTTTTCAGACTCTAAAACTCTGAAAATAAATTTCTTCTCAACATAGCGTGTTTAGTTCTTAATTTTTACTTAAAAGTCTATTAACTTTGCGTACAGGAAGAGCTCTTTGATTTGCCTTTTTGATAGCGTTTGATAAACGCGATATTCCAATCTAATATACTAGGTGTTTCGGAAGAGACCGAGGATTTTTAATTTCATAACTGAAAAGAGGGTTATACATATTGGAGACACGTTACCAATTGCTATGATTTGAGTTTTTGAATGATTGATATTTTGTTTATTGTTGGAGCACCATGATTTTGTGTTTCTCTCAACCAACCAATACGTTATGTATTTTATTGTGAATGATGCAATCTCGCTTCACATTGACTCCAAATATAACTTACAACGACAAAAGAAAGGGCCAACAATAACAATGATAAAGCAACCAATCAGAAACAAATAACATAGTTACAAAATGACAGTAATAGGAAAAACACAAAAGACACACAAACTACCAAAACTGGGGACCATTGAATCTAAGGCCTTCAATCCGTCTATTAAGAACTTCCTTGCTACTGCAGAGATTTTCATTGTATCATTTATTTGAATAATTACTTTAACACAATTTAATTGAGTTCATTATTTTTGATGGGCATGTATTGTAATTTATATTTTTGTTAGGTTCCAAGGATTGCACGGCTACAAATTCGTAAGCTAATTAATAATGCTGACAATTCAACCACCGTGTCGAATTCATCGTTAGAAGAGGCGTCTAATTTTGAAGCTTTTCATGAAGTATGTGAGGATGACATTACTGTCTGCCTGAATGATCGTAGTGGCATAAAGAATTTGGCACACAAGTTGTTATTGTTACTGCTGGAAATTCCTGAGGGTGCTCTGTCTGGAGCTCAATTTATCGAAAAATATCGAAGTATGTTCAGGGAGGATCCGGATTTGCAACTTATTGAAAGTCAGCTCTTTGAAATAATTTATGTAAGCATTTATTGGAAAGTTCTATTTTTATTTCATCATTTCATTCCTGTAAATACTATATCTAACTGGAATTAGATTCAATACTTCTTTTATTGTAGATTATCAGGGACAATGTGGATTATAACAACTTTTGTATTAGGCTGAAACCATTGGTGATGCTATCTAGAGATCTCAGAGATGTACTTCGAATTTATCAAGGAAAGATTTTGCTCTCGCATTTAGATAGCGCTTATATTTGGCTGTTTGGAGTCGAGCTGAGACCACAGAATTATGGATTTAGTTCGTTAAGTTCTTTAATACAAGCCGTACCATTTGTTGCAACCTTGATTGGAAGGGGTGTGCGAACCACTGTTTGCTTGAGTAACGATTTCATCGGTAAATTTATTCGAAAATTATTAATTCTAACCAATTTGCATATTGACCGTTAGCAATAGTTTATAATATTAGAATTTTTATTCATTCAGGAATAATGTCTAATTATTTTCAGGTAAATTATCATATAAAGCCGCTTATAGTTTCGAGCCTGTAATGGATGCAGAAGATATGGAAACGGAAGCCAAAGAGCATGAAAATTCGGGAAATAGTGCTTACTGCATTTCTGATCAAGCTCCAGTTTATACGATAATAAATTGTATTGGTCAAAATAATGCCACGCCGTGTAATATACCAATGACATCACTCATGAACGCTGATTTCAATCAAGAATCTGAAAATTCGACCTTTATAAACAATAATCCTCCATTCGCATATCCGATGACTTACTCAAACAATCGTAATCCACCCTATTATGCTAATCAAATTCATCCTGACCAGAAACATCTGGACCAATTGGTGGAGCAGTTGGCATTTGATCGTACCAGTCCCAACGGCATGCAGTTTCAAAATGGATCCATGTCGAACAGTAGCAGTATTTGTACGATACCATCACCGGGCACATGTTTTCCCAATTGTCATTTCCAGAATCCTCAAACGCCTCAATATTTAGCAAGCAATTCTAATCCAATTGCCATGCCTAATGCATGCTGCTTTTCATCTGATGTCGGGTCAACTCTATGGCAACCAAACTTTGCAACTTATTGCCCACAACCGCCTCCTCAGCAATTCTTTACCTATGATACTCATTGTAACTCTATGTTACCAATGTTTAACCAAAATATCATTAATCAAGAGGATGTCACTCAAAATTGTGAATACAAAGTCAATGAAAACAATTTCTATAGTCATGAAACTGGTGATGCTGATACTATTAACACCAACCACGATGAATCAATAAATAATTCTACTGAGCAATGTGAAGAGACACACTTGGCGAAATCAAATGAACAAAACGAAGCAGAATTCAATTATCACTATTTTTCGGATACAGTTAATTTGGAAGACTCTCGACAAAAATCGGATGAAAAAGATAAATCTGAATGTTCAAATAGTGAAAATAATTCATTAAATAATCAGTCTTTTAATGACTGAGTGAAATCTATTTTCAACTAATCATTTTTCATCTAATCTACATAAAAGTCATTTAAATAAATTTCTTTTTTATAAAAGAAAGCATTAGATATTTTAAAAGTTAAAACGAAGTGTTCATTTAATTGAAATGTCTGAACATTCAGTCGCTATGTAATTTATAAAAAATATAAATGTGACTTCCAATTGTCAGCGAAAGATTTTGCAGCCATATTGCATAACCTTATTACATATATCCGTCTTGTATTGTTATCTAAGCATATAACACACATTTCCAAATTAATTGGTAATTAATGTCATTTTATTTTTATCAAAAATAAAGACTTCTTTTATTTACAATTTTTTGTGTCATTTATTATTTTACAAGTATCGGCTTAGAGTTATACAAAACTTCTCCCTTCTAAAGCCGGGTCTAACCAGTCTAATCAAACTATTAAATATGTCGATTATACAACCATATGGGAATACCACACATAAGAGAGACATGATCACCAACGATTATTTCACCCCATTAAGACCTGTCAATCTCTCAAGCTAAATTTAAGCAAAGACAACTCGGAACTTAACAATTTGAATAATTGGAAAAACAAGACGAAACAATCATGAAGAAGTCGTGGAAACAAGTGAACTTGATCAAGAAACAGCAGCTCAACAATCTGTTCAATACCTACTCGAATATGCATCTCCACTCCATGTTGATAAAACTTTATCCTCATAAACTGATAAAGATTGAAATCCACGCACTGAGAACAATATATTCTCATAAAGTTGTAAACAAGAGAATTATTTAACTTACAAAACCGTCTCAAGTAATCTATACAAAATTGGTCTCAGCAATCCGAAACACTACACAACAGAGAAAGAAAATAAAAATAAAAAACTACAGATTTATTGCCGACCGATCAGAATTGTGATCCTTGTATAGTGACGTAGATTCTTCGACATATGAAGAAAAGGTATAGTAACAGCTGCAATCCATGGGTTAAGAAAGTTGACAGAAACATTATCAAACTCAAAATATAAGGCTGCCCTGCAATGTTAGATCACTTGTTGCAGGAACTCTTGAAATTAACTATACCCTGTCCAACTACACTGCAAAACTGTCAGATATGCCGATGATTTAATCATGATTCTGTCACCTAATGAAGATCCAGTTCTTCTGAAGCAACAGATTGAAGCACTCTGGCATGCCGTCCGACGGTATTGATTATTTGTTTAAGAGTTTAATACTGTCCAAGAGTATTATGCAATAGAATTCTGCTGGCTACTACTTAGAAGAAAGAATTTTACCTCTTACAGCGTATATTTGAAAGGGCGCACCGTCGAGGTATCACGTTCTGGACCTGGAGAAGATCTCAAAAGACCGAATGATCAAGCTTCTCCAGAAGGTGTCTCAACACGAAGGCATCATAGACTCCGACCGCTAATGCCGCAGCTTATCGATCATGGCAAAAGAAATGGAAGTCTTGCTGTTCAATTCATGTCAAGCAGTCGCGATAAAAAGACATTTTTTAATTAGGTACTGTAGCTTACTAACAAACAATTTCTTCTCTGAATCTCTTATACATATTATTAATTCTTTTCTCCCTAACATTGGTTTCTCTATTTTATTTTATCATTTTAACGCACTCCTCTCGATCTTTGCCTGTTTTAACATGCCTGCTCTCCTCAATTTCATGTATTTGATTTTGTTAATATGTAAAGTCTTATATTTATTTATAAATGACATTCCGTTAAAATAGAATTTCAAAGAAGGCTGCAAGTATAATATAGTCTGTTTATTGAAGATGCGTTCCAAATCAAGGATTCTGAAAAAGTAATTTTGGAAATGGAAAGAGAGTCAGAAAATTGATACAAAAAGTTTCTAACTTTTATTATGATGACAGATCGAATCATATTCATCTTTGGACGGAATATCAACTCAAAGACCAGAGATAAAAAACAAAGGTCGCAGGATTATAAAAATGGGTTTCAAATCAGCCCATAAGCAGTTTGTTAATTGAAACTTGAAGAAATTATAATATTTGTCAAAACCAGTTTCGATTAAAACTTCAACAGTGGACTTAAAAATGAACTTAAACACAAAAATAGCATAAAAGCAAAGAAATCAATTTAAAATTTAGATTTACAGATAATTAATTTAAAATTTGGATATGTTCAAAAAGTAGGAAATAATTTGGCAGAACCTTGCCAAAACATTTTTATCAACAAAATTAAAAACCTTAACGTTATTTTTTGAAAATGGAACTACGAAGTAAACATTAGAAGGCCGGGTATTTAATCGTGTTGCATTTATTATGTTACAATTATCAGATAAGTAGGTATTCATGCTTAGTTATGAATATATGTATATATAATTAACATTTCCTATTTAAATAGTATAGTAGGTATAGTATTGTATAAGCTGTGTTAAATTATTTCAGTTTTAAACAAAGCTATAAAATACCTATGAATTTTCTTTTTTGATTAGCATATTTATTGTTTGTAATTTTACTTATGAGACATTTTGCATTATACAACTGGGAATCGGTAAACTTACTATCTTTATATAAAAATATATTAAAGTACTATAAATTTAAATCCAGACTAGATGAAAATATAATTCATGAAACAATAGTTTGGCTATATATTTTCAGGGCTAAAGATCGACGCCCCATGAATCAGACCACAACTATGCTCATCAGATTAGCATTCGGTATAAAATCAAATTAGTTTCTCTAGAAAATGTCCAAAATTCACAAATATTGGCCAAAGCAATATTAGCATTAGATGTTGTTTGCTTCGCATGTCACGATAAATTATCAAATCAAGCACATCGGAAAAATTTAAATCTGTGAAGATACAGTTACTACTACAGTGTAAAATTCGTTGTTTATGTTGTCGTATTTTTCTATATTATTGTCAAATTATTCTATATGTAAAATTATCCCGATCTGAAACCTGTGCGCTGATCGAGGGATCATGCCATGGACGCAGATGCGTTTTTATTTCTTAGACGAAAAATATGTACCATATTCTATATGTATTTATGGAGTAATTTGATATACGGTATGTACGACGTTGTACAACATATACATCTGTTATCTTCCTGTTAATAAAATCGATAGGTACCTACCTACTTTCTATTAATCCTTGCTCTATATTAGAATAAGTGTAGCATGCGCAACTTGAGTTATGTCCGCAACAAACATTTTCAAAATTTCTAAGTCATAGACGAAAATAATAATAATATCTTGATCAAAGCCTGCGACATAGTGCGGATACAATAATAATAAACTTTTATATTTCATAAACTTTACAGATTTTATGGTATAGGTATGCATAGGAACAATAAAAATGGTGAGGTGAATGTCATAAACTCATGAATTAATTACAGACGAATGATAAAGTATAAAAAGAGGATAAATTTGGAAAATCCAAAATCTAAAATTAGCTTTATAATACTGTATGTTAACCATATAGAGTAGTAATCCCTAGGTAATAAACGAGAAAATGTGAATACGTTAAGTTTTAAGTCGCGTTGGAGTTAATTCGGTATAAACCTCCGAAAAAAGGTTTTCAACTATATAATAAAGCAAAATTGCAACACTATTACAATTTTTATGTAAAATTGATATATAGATAGACTTATTTCTCTTTTATAATAAATGATATTCGCGTCAATGCAACCACTGAAAATTAATTATTTATGTAGGTAAAGAAAGGAAATATTAAAATAAAATAAAATTTTTATTATCCGAACATATTTTTTATATATTTTTGTCGAACTATATCTATCATTTTTCCAGAAATAAAAATTAATAAGGGTCTGCGATAGCATTTTTAACAAAATTCAAACAGTGTTGAGTAGAAAATGCCTCACGCGATTCTCAAATTAAATAGGTAACATATTTATGTTCGAAAAATATTTTTGCAAAAATGGCATCAACTTTGCGTTTTTCGGCCCATTACATCATAGGAAATATTTCCCATGAACGAAATATTCATAACCGGGAGTAATTTACACGACGCAACTTTTCCTGCAACTTGAGTTTCACGCAATTTTAGGTCTAAAGTTGCGTGAAACTCGAGTTGCATGCAAAGTTACAGGAAAGTTG
>JAYJLU010111089.1:0-30453 GCA_036873645.1 Minona dolichovesicula | reverse complement strand
CATTTCAGGACGATGACTTTTGCATAAGATCATCATAATACTAAAATTTATGTTGATAAGGATATGCAAGGTTCGTACGTCCTAGGGCACGCAAAATTTAAAGACTTTTAAAGACCCAGTTCTACAAACTTATTGTTCATGTACGCAAGTGAGATTTCCATAAGATATCATATGACATGAGAATAAATACAAAAATTAAAAAATGTTCCTTCTCCAAATTAGCAATCTGAGTTTCTTTAATAAGCTTTCTTTCCGCAGACCGTCTGAAGGCATTTGATTTCACAATAAGGTGCTTGTCTGCACCTTTCTCTTACAGCCGCATCTGCAAGTTTGGCTGACTCAAGTGACAAAGAAGCCTCTTCATCTTGAACTCGGAGCCTTTTCTTTTATCAACTCTTTCAGCTCAATTGAGCAATCACTTTTGCGTTTTTGTTCCAGCTGCTCATTCTTCTGTGTTCTCTCCATGATCAGATGTTGATGGTACTTCAGCCGAGATGAACTGGCACTGACCACAGTAAAGCTGGAGTGATGTGAAATTTTTAAATTTCCATAAAAAAATTAATTTATGTAAAAATTGAGTATTAACCGAAATTTGTGTATGTGTAGGCACCTTGTAATGAAGAAACAGTATGTAAATGCATGGTCATAAAATATTAGAACAACTGGATGATATTAAAGACTTTCAGTGATCCGTACGAACCCTGGATATAAATGCCTATATTCCGTGTTTGGTATGAATTTTATTCATTCGATTCAGCTCAAGGAATCGCGTCAATGATGCCTGAGTAGTTTTGTTTACTCGGTAAGGCAGAGTCAATCGCTTCTTTACAACATATGCGAAGAGCTGCATACCAGGCTGGTCTTTGCTGAAGTCAATCTTTCAGAAGCAAGCAAATACATGTTCTCAAATACAGTTCTCGCCTACATGGCAATATGCAAGTGCGGAGGAACTTATTGAACAATCAGATACAATATATTACTTGTACCACTGTGCGGTAAAATAAACTTGTTTTAATTTTAATTTTTCTTTGCATGTGTTATAAATCTAAAATTCATACCAACACAGAATTTAGGCACATATCTTTATCAACATAAATTTGAGTATTCTGATCAATCAGAGGGTCTCTAAATTATATTTATATGAATCTATAACTTTGAAAACCTATAAGTATACACAAATTTTAGGTTTCTTTGACCAATAGATTCAGAGATATTGTGCTTTAGTCAAGGTTATTAGTATTCCTATATTCTAGTCAAAGGTAAACAATAGTACTTTTATCACAAAATATTACAAATTACAATAATTCTTCGTTGTTTTCAAATGACGGAAAGTTGATTATTTTATTTTGCTATAATTAAGCGACATTAGTGAAGTTTGGAATTCCAGATAATAGGGTACATTTGCATATTTTGATTAACAACGTGATTTTCACTAGTGTAACATGGAAATTACATCAATTGAGTAGAGATCAATTAAATAATAAGATATAAATTATCACATCATTTATTAAATATTACTATACATGTCTTCCGTCGAGTGTGAGCTTTAAGATACTGTAAAAAAATAATAGACCTCAACCAAGCCGACTACTCAATCTATAATGTTTAACAGAATTTAAGCTTTAAAATGTGTCTATGTTGCTGAATAAGAGTGGAAATGAAATGGGACAGGAAATGTTGATAATTTCTGTCACTAGATGAATTCTTCTGTTTTATAAAGCTATTCGCTTCATAAATAACTGAACTAAAACCAGTTTTATTTGAATTAACTTTATACAATGCCTGTGACACAAAAAAGTCCTTAAGTTCTATTAAAACTTTTAAAAAACGACAATGAAAAATATGATGAAATAAACTTTATATATGGTAAGAATATTTCACAAAAAATAATCTCCATAAATTTCTTGACCTTTTTTCATACACAGCTTTATGTTTATTTTCCTGATTAAATATATAGATGGACTTCATATACGTAGATCATTCATGAATATTATTTTTTCCCTAAATGTTCCGTTGAAAAGTCCATTTCGCTACGACCTCAGGAGTCATAAATAAATTCTTCGCGTAAATTGAATGCGTAGTATATCAGTCGATATATTAAGCTGAACCCATCTTATTGAGTGTCTTTTCTTTAATAATGATTGCCCTTATAGATACAGGAATTTATTCCAAACAATGCTGCTTATATAATTTGACTATATCCTTATTATAAAGTAAACAAAATAAAGCCAATAGTATGCAACTAAATCATTAAATAACATAAAATAAAATAACAAAGCATACATAATAAGTAATAAAAGGTGACACATAAAAGTGTTGACTATTATACCATATGTAAAATGATATTACTACAGACACTAGATTACAACTAAATCAATATCAGAATTAGAATTAGAACATTACTAAAATAGCTAAATATTGGGCAAGCAAATACAAAACAACTGATAAAATAAGATGATCGCTTATTATTGTGTCATTAAGGATTTTAAAAAACTTGTTATCATTTTTATAAACAAAGAACAACAGCGATGCCATTAAACAAACTATCACTGACAATGAATGAGAATTAATGGCCTACTTTCGAACAATTAGTCTACTTGGCAGCACTGTAAAAAACAAATCACACGATTAGTTTGAAAAATAGTCAAATTAGTTTGACTTTAATTATAGTAATTGAGAATCTGACAACTAGAACCACTGTGACTTTATTATATAAAATATTGTAAATTATACAATCATTTATTTTAGGTTGTTTAATTTAAGACTAATAACAAACCTATCTAGTTTTGTGGTCTTTAATTAATGTCAGTGGAAAATTAAAAATATTAGTATTAGAGAAATAAAAAAACAAACAATTTCAATAGTTATGACTATTTGAGAAAATGATATCAAAGAAACCAAATAAAATGTCAAGGATTATTGACATAATTTGTTTTTTTAACGCTCAAAAGCCTCCTCTAGTAGTTAAAAACCTGAAATAGAATTATGGTTTCGGTTTGTTTGCAAAATTCGGGTAATTCAAGACAGAAAGTTATTAAAAGCTCAATATTAGTTTTAAGAAGAAATCTAATCTATGTCATATATTTTTTAACTCTGAAGAAATTAAATAACGCTAGACATGGAGAAATCTTATGCGAACCATTACATTTGAACAAACAAATTAGCTGGTATTGAAAGTAAAACATTCTCTATTATAGTAAATACGACTTTCAACCTTAAATTATACAAAGATGCGAGTCAGTGGTTCTTATTGACAGGTAGAAATTTTCAAAAAGATAAAAATATTAACTACGTATATATATGCTCAAATCAACGATACATCAAAATCAATGAAACTTAAGCCGGTTACAAAATAAAAAAGGGGTAATAAAACATTATTAAATTAAAATGATTGAATCCGAAAGTAAAAAAAGCTTACTTTTCCTCTTTTAAAAATTCTAGAAAAGAACCCCTTTTTGGGCGGTGGTGGAGGTAGATTTTCATTCAGATCGTCAACAAGTTCTCCATTTTGTTTATAGAAAATGTTAATGTCTTGAAAACATTCTGTTTCGATCATCTAAAATAAAACCAATATGCCAGGTTTATTTTTTATCATTAACTGCCTCTGTTTCTCATTTTGGATACCACAATTTAAGAGTTTATATATTAAATGTTGGTTCAATCATTCACTAATATTTAAGTATAATTTAAGTATAAAAACATTTTTCGTTGAAAAGTCCATTTAGCCACGACTTCAGAAATCCTATAAATTCTTCGTATTAATCGTTCATCAGGAGCGCGTTTCACAAAGCTTCTTAAATGAGACAATTAAATTATTTGGTCAGCTAATCACAGCGCGTGTTGGATGGCTGTTCAGCGAATCCAGTCCAATCCTGAATCAAATTAATTTAATGTTCCACTTAAGTTGTTTTGTGAAACCCGCCCCTGTTCATCAGTCGATATAAGCCGAACCGTCCATGAACCCTCCTATTGAATGTCTTTTCTTTAATAATAAACATTTATTTAAACGATTTGTGAAATTTCATACCTTATACAATTTCTTTTAATTGTCAGTTTTTTCAATGACTTCTTATAATCGGTATTGATCATTATACACACGTGTAACTGATTTACTTTTGTAAATCAAGAAATTCTCTCCAATTATAAATAATCTTCTGTTCCTTTCAGAACTTTATAGCTATACTCACTTCATCTTGCCAAGGTATACTGACAGCACCGGTGCAGAATTTCTGGTAAAACGATTCATCTGACTGGTCCAAATTTACACCCTTCACGGTAGAAAACTGTTCGATATCCAATACATCTTTGGCATACACAGCGTGTGGCTGAAACAAACACAAATTTGATACAATTAGGCTGTATTATAGGACTCCCTTTTAACTTAGTTGGATTAAATTATTGCAGACTTAGATGTGTTTAATTTTCAGTTCAGCATGACATTCACCAGGAGATCAGGATTAGTTAGGTTTCTGATTTATATCATTGAGGAAAATTTTCTGTTTTAACGCGCATGATCAATTTCGTTTTATTTTCATGCAGATGAGAAACATATGGAATTATTTACGATATAATAGAAACAGTTTGCCAATTCAGTTAGTGAATAGGAGGTTAGCCGTCTTGACAAGAAATAATTTCAAACTATGTAATCATTAATTGGTGGTAAATATTGATCAACCCAGACACCCACCTCCATTTATTAACAAATAAATACATAAAAATTAAGGAGAATTCTACCTAAAAGTTGTGAGAATTTTACACAATATTTGCAATACAATAATACAAAACTAGGTACTGTATACATAATATAGAAAAGCAGTATGAAAACAATGAGTCATCAATGAATATAAAACCGCTTTTAATTGCATATTTGCGGACATATAAGGTAATCAGATTTGTGATGCAGTCACCTACAAGAATCGAAATCTAGAATATACATCACGCATTGAGAATTATTATATAGAGATTCTCAATATTCTATAGTTGTTAGTATGACGTGATATGCTGTGTCTGATAAATCAATAACTCAACAAAAGGTATGCGCTTATAATGCACTTATTAACTGAAAGGACCCAGATTATATCCACATAGTTCTACCGATAGTATTGTTACGCTAATTATTCGAGCACATAATCAATTAGAAAATCAAAACCTTACTCTTTTTCTCATTAAAATAGTTGGTCATTAGAAGTTTGTTTTGTTTGAAAATATTTCTGTGTGTGATCTTCGAACAAATTTAGATACATAAAAATAATGTATAATTATTACACAAGTGTACACGCGAATTTCTGGTCTGATTTAGTGAAAGTAATTGTAAAGTAAAAACACTAAATGAATTAATGAATTAAAATGTATACACCATACACAACTTTGGGAAATAAATAATTTCCAACCAATATGAGGCTACGTAGCAGATCAGCGTTTAGTCTAATGGGAAGCGATGCCAACATCCAATATTGACAGTACGGAGCAGAAATCTAATTAACCAGCACTAGTAACTTGCAATAAGCTACTAAAAGTATCTCAGATTAGATGATTCACTAAGGGCCAATTCATAAATTAAAGAACGATAACTTCGTACGTACGGCGTTTTTAAACTAAAGTACAAGTAAATAATTTATTTATGAATTCGCCAATAAAATCTAACAAACGATGACCTACATTTTAAAGAACGGAATTTATGAATGAAAAATTGGATCAAACGAAGAAATTGTACGTACAAATGTGTCGTTCTTTAATTTATGAATTGGCCCTAATACTAAATAAAATGAACAATGTTAGGTTGATAGATGAAGCCAGAATGAGATTTTTGACCACGTCAGCAGAACAGAGTCCAACAAAGCATAAATTTGTAACTGAAGAGAATCTAAACAAAAATGGATTAAGGAGACTGGGTAGTCGAGATAGAAAACAAAATTGAAAGCTAAAAACGGGATTCAAGATGATAAGTTCGCCCTATATATGTATGTATATAGTTGGCTAGAAAGTTCTGCTTATAGTTATTTGTGTCTATAATATATATAAACATTGTCTTAAAATAGACTGACTGTTGTTCACTTCATACTTTGACGGACCGCATAATTTTTAATCCATTGTGAATAAGTTAGACATATTTCTGATGATGAACAGAGGAGTTTGATGATAATTTGAATATAACAATTGAACCAAAATTACCTTAGTTTGGATTTATTCGCATAAATTAAAGGGAAAATTCCAAAAATATTTAATTTTAGTTATCTGTAAGCATGACTTTTATTGCAAATAGTTTAAAAACTTAATACAATTGAATCCTTTCCTCCTTTTCACGATATCGTAAGTCATGCTTAAGTCGATTTGAAATATCTTTCATAAGTCGAAATCAAATTCATAAGCAAACGAAGTATAAAAGCGGAATAAAAGGTGTGATAGTAGAGTCACATCGTTTTTATTGAATGAAGTAATAAAGCGTAAATTTTGTCTACAATGCAATATGAAACTACAGAAACTACAGTGCTACAGTCACAGTGATTCCATCTCCTATAATCAATTCATGCAAGCGTTTCAATAACGACTCTCATTTAAGTCGATGGAGGTAGATTGTACAAGCAAGTATATGTACATGTAATTGTTTGTGATGTTGTTTGATTTGCAGAAGAACTTCCTCCCCTGTTATCAAACGGCATAAATGACAATAAGCCACAACACAGATAGTCAATATCGAATAATAGCGTGCGATAACAAATCAATTATAAAAATATATTTTCCACTTGACAAAATAAAGGTTAAACTCATCGCTTACCTAGCATATTAGTTTCTACAAATAAACTCATAACAAACTCTAAATAATTTCCATAAATACGTATATTAATTTTAAAAAGAAAACTGGTGATATATTTCAGCTTAATTAACAGTACTCAATGCTAACCCAATTTTCGTCCAGAAATTTGAAGTGTTCAACAGTATGCATATATTACAAAAACAAGTGTATAGATATCGATTTTTCCATCAGTAACTGCGCGATCGGATTCTATGGAAAATAAATTTGTTATTTGATTCATATAACCGAAAATGTGTCGCCAGTGACAGAAAACAAGAGTCTCATATTTGATTGAAATGATTCCTTTTAAAAATTTTAACGAGTTTTATTGAATGACACGGAGATAATGTACTGCTTCTTAAGTTTAAAAAAAAATTATATTTTTAAATTTAATTCAATTTAAAAAAGACGATCAGGTGTTTAGCATTCCAAACTAAAAAGTGTGGGCATTTAAACAACTTTATTTGAATTCATTGAAATCCAATAATCGATTTATATTATTTTATTATACGATGTATGTATAATGTATTTAATTAAATTAAAAAGTACTTAAATAACCAGACCGATTGCTAGTTTATTTCAACAATATCCACAGGTTATATGTTTAATTTAAATATATTTAACTATATTTAATTAATACACAAATATAAATTTATGAAATACTGAATTAATTCTTTATCTTGAAGCTTACATCTGGTGTGAATGGCACATCTTCTACTCCAGCTTCTAATCGTTTCCAATTCACGCTGAAAAACCATACATGCTCTTTCAAAACCTTGGCACCGTCACTGCTACAGGCTAGGCGTTCTTTAGGATCTTTTAACAAAAGCTAAAAGGAATAGTGAATAAAAGTATACTTATATTATGCAATAAAAAAAAACGGCAATTCTCTGTTGAAGAGAATGTGATTGATTGGAATATAAGGATTCATTGGTAATGAACTCTCAATTATCTTATTTGTATTGTCTCATGTCTGCAGTCGGTTCCTATCTGATCTTTGTAATTACGCGCCATTATAAAACTATCAATTTCAATTATATTTCGCTCATAGAGAGTATAATATATCTTTCAATTAAGCGTTTTCCTCATATATTAAGAATAAGGAGGCGACTATTTGAAATTGGTAGCAATATATAAATGGTATAATAACAAAATCCTCGATATGCATTTGAATATTCGGAGAGTCAAAACTATCTGTAACTGTTATATTACTCTATGGTTCAGGAGATATCACATTTAGTTACATTAGATCTAGTTATTTACTAGACATTAAATTTAGTCACATTTGCTACGATAAGACATTAATTTTTTAGGTAGCACGAAGGAGTGAGAATACTTAAAATTTGAAATTATTTTTACATGACATAATCAAATGAGCTGCCTTCAGATCTCCCATAAATTCATTTTCATCGATTTCGATACCACTTAATTTTTATCAATCCCTTTAGTATTATAAAAATAGTACAGCTTTAAAGGTCTAACGAGTTTAACGATTAGGACATTTAATAGTTGATAATTTATCTCCAGATAAACAGTATCGACGAACTCAATGTCAATAAATTCATTGTTATAAAACACAGGGAAATTTCAGGAACATAAAATATTTTATTTGCTTTTTTGGTCCATTTTATTTATTCGCAAAGCATCTTCAATGAATTGTTTAGTTGACACATTAAATCACTTTGTTGAAATAAATATGCTCCACATACTAACTAACTAACTAACTAGACTTGTTGTTAGTTAGTGCTATACTAATTTTTGTAAATGAGGTGAAAATATCCTACTCACATTCTGCAAACAATTAAGAATTTTTCTAAAATAAATCCATCATTAGGCGGCGTGTCCCAAGTAGATCGTTTTTTGACGATCCGTCACATTAATTTTTAAATTTGGGTGTTTACACCATCTTCTTTGATTAAATTTGATTTTTCCATCCGTCAAAATTCGCCTATTTATTTTATCTGAAAAAAGAGTAAACTCTCCTTCCTTCAAAAGTGGAATCCAATTTTTGACGGATCATCGTCAAAAGACGGATGAAATACGAATGGTGTAGACGCTGCCTTACGAAGGTGGTTGGTAGAAAGACTTTAAAAATTCAATGGAAATTTTATAATTAAATATTGAAATTGACACGCATATTTGAGATAATTCATCACTATATTTTTCATCTGAAAATGACACAAATGTAACTTACAACTGCATGTCAAAAGATAACATGCTTTAACCAGTAGTGTTGTATAGCAGTATATAAAATATATATTCTTTGTCAATGATAAGACTTCTTATTTATTTATTTATTTAACATTCATTGAATAAAAATGGCGCAGTAATGAAATAAGAAATGATAAATTTGATATATGAAATAATATTCCTGTGCATGTCACTTTGAATAGTAGGAATACAAAGAGATATTCAGAACTGACGTCGTTGTGTTACTATGGAGATAAATGAAACTATATTTAATCACCCTATAAGAGAGATGTGTAATATAGTTTGTTAATCAAGAATAAATTGAAATAATATATATTATTCCACACATACATACACACACACATACATACATACATTTTAAATCTAACATGAAAGATTAAGCGAAATGTCTTGATAGGGATGAAAATATAGCAGATAATGAATTGCTACGATAAGACACTCAAAGATAACAGGAAATGAAAGGGAAAAGAATTCTCTGGTCCACATAAAGTAAGTAGCCCGCAGGCACATTATAATAGGACTTCAATCACTCCTCTACTGTCTATGCAAGGCATTTCACATTGTGATAATAACGCACGAATTCAGCCGTACAGACTAAAATATTTTAATTGTGAATTTCTTTAAGAATAAGTTGAAAGGCGAGAGGAATTCAATGTAGAAAGAAAAATATTTTCAAAACATTCTTTTCATGGAAAACTCTCAGTTTTGTTTGGCACTGCAGCCTTATATAAGTGGGTTTTATGTCAGAGAAATCAATTTTGTTAGACTTGGAAGGGATCATATTTGGCAGTGTCTTATCTTCCTAAAATATGTATATTTCAACCAAATATTATGGAGAGAAAATTCTGTTTCTTTCTTTTCATGTGTTTGTTTTGAGTTACATGTAATTCATACAGTGCTGAGGAGAATAAATATTTTAATATAATACCGAAACATTATTAAAAGGCATGAAAAACGGTTTGTGTGAACAATCTCAAAAATGAATTCCATCATATAGGTAAATAGTACTGTACTGTAATATCATTGAAATATTAAAAAATACTGTGCAAAATTAAATCATTGGATAAAAAATACATTCTTATGTATGTATATTTAGAAAAGAAGTATATGCTAAGCGGTAAATATTAAATAAAAGAAATGCATTAAATTTTCTAGGCTGCTTTTCAATGTTTCATTACTTTATTTATTCACTTTATCACTATATATGTATATATAAAATCATACTTTTGAGCAAACATCTTTCGCTTCTTCAGAGAACTTTTCGTTGTACGTTTCTTGGTCTTCTTTCACACGCCTATCTACCTCTTCACGTTTTACTCGCTCCTTTCGCTTTCTAAAGGGAGCTTGCCCCATAATCATTTCGTAGATGATACAGCCAAGGCCAAACCAATCCGGACCAAATGTATACCTTTCATTCTTTACGACCTCAGGAGCTAAAACAGAATTATGCAATTTAATTAAATTAATAACTAAAATAGTTAAAACTATAAATTACAATGTCTGATATTATACAGTCAATAAAGGGCAATAGTGTCTGAAAAGAACTTAACTTAACTGCAATGTATTAAGTGCTATAAGGATCAACCAAAGCATTCATCTTATTTTAATTTATTTACAAATGTAGTATAACAGGTTTACAAATGGACACAAGAGAAAATGGGGAGACATTACTGAGCTATGTGAATCAGGTTACCAGTTCATACTAATTTAAAGACTCTTTTAAAAATTAAAAATGCTGGTGAAAACGTTACTCAACGACCACTCAGAAAGCTGAATTTGTATGTGTAAATGGTTCTTAATTTAAGTGGTCATTTAACGTAAGGCGTAAAGTTAGCAATTAATGAATGTTTTTCGAGAAAATGATCACTTGTAAATAAAGGAAGGTCGTTCAGATAGAATAAAAGGATTGAATATTGATTAAAAGTAAATCTTAAATATGTATGAGTTAAATATGACTTTGAAACTAACCTTCCTATATAAAACATGACACGGGGCTTAGAGTGTATCTATTCCGTAAAACCGATTCAAGTTAATAACATGCCTGACTATTATCTATAATAGTATATGGATTTTTCAATTACATTGCACGAATATGTACATATTATATATTCCTATTTAGCTTTTCTTAAATCGAAATCAAATATAACCGACTATATGCATACATGTAATGCAGTAAAGCAACACAACAACATAAACTCGAACACCATCCATATAAATAGGAACACTTTTCTCTCATAGTGAGTAATATGTAAAAAATTGTCGGGTTAAAAAAAAGTTGTGAGTGAAAATAGAGTTGCAGGAAGAAATCGATGGATTGTGCAAATAATGAGAGCATGACAAGGAAAACAATCCCAGTTTACTCCAAGCAATTTGTCAGTTGGTAAAAGAAGAACTGTAAAAGAAAAATTTCAATCCTGAAAAAAAAAACGATTCCAAATCATTTCGCTTCACTGTCCCTGTCTCTTGATAAATTTTGATGATACATACAATTTGATAAAAGAATTGATGATTGAAACTTCTTAAAAATCTTCATATGGTGTTCTATAACATTTCTGAATTTAAAATAAGTGAAATTTGATAATGCATATATTAACATCCACGTGATTTCTTTAAATTTGAAATGCAGCATTTCATAAGACACTAGGCAACATTTATTGTCTAGAAAATTGGTGAAAAGTATACAATTACAATTTACCTAAAATCAACGACTCATATTTATCACGAGAAAATATTAATTATCCTTTTATTTCATTTTTTGTGTTTACTACTTTCGGTTTAAGTGTGTGAAAGCAATATTTCTTCTAAAGTATATTGAATATGTATAAGTTTCTTAAAAAATAATACATCGTTAAATATTGCGTCGTATCGAATTACACAAGGTAGTCAGTCTATTTAACAGGCATTTTAAAATTTTAAAAACATCTCAATGATATTTGATATCACTTGTGATAATTGTCGATAAAATGTATTTATGAATTTATACAATAAATAAGTTTTGCAAAGTCCCGTTTATTTTTTCATTACTTTAAAATGTCCAAATGAAAATTGGATAAAGTAGATAATAAAGATAGATAAGATAATCTACTAAACGGGAATGATATACTAATTGTAAGAAAATAAACATTATATTATAAATAACCACTTATTTCTTTAAAAATTTACACGATATAAATCTTATTTTATCACTTGTAGTTGAACCAATAGACAAATTTAATTCACATACATACATACATACATGCATACATACATACACATAAAAGGCATCGTTCGTGCGCTATTTGACTGTCCCTCGCTTAACAAATTTATAGACGATTCATATTGATAATGTCAAACGCACTGCTACCTGATCCATATTAATAGCAGTTAAATTAATGCGATGCCTGGTATTAAATGCCTATATATTGACTAATTTCATACAGCCTGCTTACAATCAATGTGGAATATGAATGCATATGAAATCTTATTTCATTCAATCGATATCATATTTATTCCATCATGTACCACCACCATATACTAAACAATTTACATTTGTTAGAAAATTCAGTTTCAATATACACGTAAGCAGCTTGTAATGAAGATTTTTAATGGATCATGACTTAAATAAACAAATGTATGCATAGATATTATGGCATACACATGTAGGTTTTTCTAGTCTTATAAATAAAATATTTTAATAATATCAATGAAAAAATGGGACTGTAATAGTTTTTCATGTATGTAGCTTTAAAATACGAGATGCAAATAAATTTTGAGATTAGTAGCAATAAACCAAAATAATAATGGGATTGTGCTACAAAAATACACAAGATCAAGGATTGATTGCTTCTGTTATTTGATCAAAAATACATTCTAAAATTCTCTTTAAAACATTCTAAATTTTCCTTGACAAAATTGAAAAAACATTTTTTTGCTTAGTTTATGATAGGTAGGAAGGATTTAATGCTTCTAATCTGCAATATTCAGGAAATCATAACAGATATTTCATTATAGAAATATAAATTATAGGACACTATAAAGAGCGTGTGTAGAGCGCTTTGTAAAAAATAATACTGAAAGCTTACATGAACAAATAGCAACAACTTTGTTTTGTTAACTTATTGAGTAAATAAAATTATATCTCCATAATTATGAAACAATCGTTATTAATTTGTGCTTGCTTCTAAACACATTGATGGATTTACAGAGTAGACAACTATCTAATCAAAAGTCAGATCAAATATCGATAGGTGAATTAAAAATGCGGTTTGATTTTGATTTTTCTGATTCAGGAATTTTTTTAAATGAAATTTGAAGTTTTGAAGAATACTTTTTAAATTACATGATAATACCACTCAAATATAACATTCAATAATTTTTGCCGGCTCAATTTTCTATACTCAACAAATCAATTTGGACGCTGTTGCTCTTGTGAAAGTTTTAAAAATGTCATACTCGAAAATCATTCCTCATCACAACTTGGGTTTTTTTTTATCTGGTAGAGATTTTATTCAGGATTTGCTGAAAAATTGAATAAAAATAGTTTAACTACAGCTACCTATCGATATTTGATCTTGCCCAAATTTAGAGCACAACAACTATCCACATTTACGTAATATTTATGTATCTAACTATTTATATAATTCAGAATATGTACTACGACTGGAATTTTACTATACTATACCATCCAGCTGAGCAACAAATTGATTATGACCAAAACATGTTTATTGTTAAAGTTTCGACTTTGTTAGGACTCAATTATTCTTAATAAATGTAACATTATAGAAAGCGCTTAATTTTGTAGATCATTAGTCGAGATATTTATTGTTTTAAGAGAAACTACAATTTGAAATTTGTGATTTTCTAATGTCGCGATAAATATAAATGAAAAATATATATTAATTCTCCTGTGTGACAAGAAAATTGACAATTTTTCAATTAATTAAATTTCAAATGATCACGTTTTGATGCTCTTATTCATTCTATTCTTAGGCATGTGTATGCATATGAATGAATGAATATGTTCTCACGCCCTTTATTTTCAATACATTCACCATAAATAATTACAGCTGAGTCAATGCTCAATTGATTTCAATGAAAAAGGCGAATTTTTTATCATATGAAATTGCCCAAACATTTAGAAATATCTGAAGAACAGAATAAATAGATAAAAATGAGAATAGGGATCTAATCACATAAATGCTTGAGGAAATTAAACTTTCTGTAGTTAAAGATTCGAATTTATATTCTTAAATTTAGAATAGGCAGCGCATGTAAATAACATAATCATAGAAAATTCGTATTTTTAATTAAATTCAATTAGAATCTGTCTGTTTTGGGGCGTGGTAAGCTATTTCCATTAAAAGTAAACCTTATTGTCTCCAGGTGTATATGTAGATAACTACTATTCATAGATTTCAAAGCACCTATTTAAAATTACAATTTTTTTTTAAATTAGAAAGACAAGCAAATAATAAAATCTCCACGATTGTGGATAGAAAATTTATATTTTTTTACCACGGTCGTAAAATTATATATCTCCTGCAATTTTATAAACTCAACTAATTTTAAATAGTAATAGACACTTAGTCTGTATTATTTACCTACACTTAAGACGCATATAAAAATTATAAATAGGCACATAATAGCAGGAATAAAAACTACTAAAAGCTAAATATTGTAAAACCAATACTCGTTTCGTGAATCTTGCTTAGTGATTTTGCATCATGATTGAATATTGGATATATGGTATAAATTCATAAATTTTCATATTTTCATATAAATTCATAAAAAAGATGATTTGTGGAATTTCTCTGGATAGTAAGTAATCCATATGCGGGAGCTGATACATAGAAAATGGTATGTAAATAATTGGATAACAATATTAGAAAATTACATTCAACCACCTAAAAAACTTTTGCGTTTTAATTCTATCTTTTATTATTAATTTGAATAGAACATACATACATATGCACAGAGCATATTAAGGGTATTTGATTATTGAATAGAACAACTAATTCTGAATATAGGAACAATTACACCATCTTAAATTTGCAGATGACATACCTATAGTTCTGATAGCGGATAACATAAAAGACTCCGAAGAAATGTTAAGCAATCTTCAAAAAGAGAGCAAAAAAAGTAAACGAAAGTAATGCTCAACCATAAAGCGAATCCAGGAAAAATAGAAATAGAAGGTTACGAAATTGAACACGTAAATGAATACATCTACCTAACCTAGGGCAGAAAATCAGTCTCCAAGAATTAAATCCAGAGAAGAATCCAACTCGGATGGCAAGCCTTCGGGAGACTAAGTAACATCATGAAAAGTTCTTCCTATCTCTCTAAAAACTAAGGTGTACAATCAGTGCGTCCTTCCAACCAGGACGTATACTTCGGAGACGTGGACAACATCGAATAAAATGGTGAACAAACTCAAAATATCACAAAAATCAATGGAGAGGTCGATGATTAATGGTACAAAGCAAGACATAATAAGAAATATACAGAAATTAGAAGGAGAACAAAGGTAGATGACATCATCAAGAAAATAAGAATCAGCCAATGGAAATGGGCAGGACACATAGCGAGGCAACAAGACAAAAAGTGACGGAATGGACTCTAACAGAAGGGAAGAGGACGAGGCAGACCGATGGCGATGTGGGAAGACGAGATCCGGACGTTCACAAAAGACAAAACGTGGAAACCGAAAGCCTCCCTGCCGAGCGACGACATTGGCAGATGATAGTATGCGTGGTAATATGAACATCGACATAGATATGTGGTACTATATTATACCTTAGAATGAAACGAGTAGGTAGTAATAGTAAAAAGAATAAAAGTTAATTACATAAGTGTTATTCAAGTAAATTATATCTGTACAAAATTGAATGAAATTTGCTTGAATTTGGTACCCAGTCGCGTACATATTTGTTATATTTACTTTGAGCATATTGTGTAGCCTATAGCAACTTATTGTGCTTTAAATTAAAAGACCGGACAATTAAACTTAATGCAATGGATCAGAGAATTTGACAATGTCACTTCAATCATAATTGTCCAAAAAATCGTTAATTATATTAAAGTGGAATTAAATCAATATTTATATCTGATAATACCTATTCAAAATAAATAAATAAAAATTGTGAACATATTCTCAAAATTAGATTTCTCATTCTCCTTTATAAGTCGTAAAATAATAGGTTTTTAAAATTATTCATTTTTTCTCTAGCTAACAATGAAATACCACGACATAAACTTAGCAGGCAGTTTTTGTTCTCAAACGGGCAGTAATATCAAAATAATTAGTTACATTAAGGAATCAAACAGACCCAAAGATTCAAAATGTCACGATTAATTTTTTTATGGTTTTTGTGATCAAAACTTAAATATTAAACATCATCTCTCTCTCTCTTCTCTATCGCTGTTTATCTCATCAATCGTTGATTTGATAAATATGAAACTAGTCGGCTCAAAACTCAAAAGTTATTGATAAAATAAAAACCTGCAAATATTATTATCTGAACTTAATGCTTAACATTTACATTATTTTGACATATGTTTTGACAGTAAGTATATATTCATTACTTTATAATAACTTAAATTTGTGTACATGTAATACTCCACTGATTTACATAACTTTTATTTCGCTGTATCTGTACAATAATTATAATTTTTGTCCTAGTCGACGAAATAACATCTCTTTCCTTTTCGGTATATATTTACTAAGACAGCGTTTTTAATAGGGACTTAACCTCAATTCAGCTCCAATTAGAAATTAACTGAAATAACTGCACAGCAAAATATCTATAAAAGTATTGTATAAACAAAATACGGATACTTAATATTTTCTTGAAAGGTTAAAGCTTACTGTCTGGTAAGATAATCTTGATTTTAGTCAGAATACACAGCATATTTACAGGAGAATAGTAGAATTATCTACTCACCCATGTAGCCGACCGTTCCAACACGGCCCTTAACGGTACCGCCCTCTTCAATTTCGACGGCCAACCCCAAATCAGATATTCTAAGATGACCTGAATAAAAAAGAAATTCACAATAAAATTACAAAAACTTACATTTTCTTGGAATATGACCCTTAATTGTGTGATTATAATTTTAATCATATAAAATATCTATTATTATAATACAGTAAAATCAAATACTTCAGTGCTTAATAAATCCATTAATTAATTATCATTCAAAACAAAAAGTAGCGTGATTACCAATATCGTCAATCAGAATGTTCTCCGGTTTCAAATCTCGATACACAATTCTTAGATTGTGCAAGTGTTGCAATCCAAGAGTGATTTCAGCTGCATAAAATCTCGCCCGATTTTCTGGAAACCCTGGCGAACTATTCATATTATGAATGTGAAATTTCAGATCACCACCATTCATTATTGTTAATACCAAACATAGAGCTTCTTTTGTTTCAAATGCATAAGCAAGATTAACCTAAAATTCATATAATCACGTTTTGTAAAAATCGCTTAATGTACAAAAAGTATTTTATTAATTATTGTGTTTTACATTCATGTGATTTAATACGAACATATTCCATAGTAATTTATGTTCTTAAATCCATTTTAGTGGCTATCAATCACGCATCTAACAAATATTAAATACTACAATATTCAAACAAGGAGCGTATACTCGGGGGCAGGAATATTTTATTTCTGATATAACATAGCCTAATTAATTCACTTTCCATGGTTTAGATCCTAACAAAATCAATTAATTACAGTAATTACAGACTAAGAATTATCAGGGAATTTTAGACTAATTCATGCGAATTATTTCATCAATATTTTCAAATTGTAGTTTTATTTAACATAATATGATAAACATATGCATCAAAGTGGGTTAATAAGATCCTAATTAATAGGCAAGTAAGTACAAGTCTCATATGTATAATAAATAGTGGGGAGAGTATAGTTAGGAGCTGCATTATATAGTCAGCAGCAGGGATAGTGCATTAATCATCGAAGAAAATCCGTTAAATGGAGTTAACAACAATAAAATACGTTAGTCACTACTTCCTTCTTAGTCGGGTTAAACAGGAAAAACTTGATTTTAGAAAGTAATGACTAAACGTTTTTCCAAAGGATGAAATCTGAATATTTCCACAAAACACTACATCGAGCCACTATTTAAAATCGATTTATGCCCAAAATACAGTAAGAAAATGACCTTAGAGAACATTTTAAATAATATGTTAGATTCAAGTAAAATCTACTTGAAATAGAATGAGATAGAACAACACCTATAAATGGATGCAAGTTTACTGGTAAGAAACAATATGTCGAGAAAAATATATCTACCCAACAAAATTATTTTGAAAAACCTGAAAAGAAATGCTGACAGCAAAGTGAGATACGAATTGCCCCAAAACACCAAATAAAAAGAACTCACAGTCAAGCCACTGGAAACTTCTAAGACGATAGAAAAAGAAGACAGACTGAAAAGGCCTTATATAGATTTCAGAAAGAGAACTTTTCAAAAGAAAATTATGAAACAATGTATCGGTATCAAGTAAATGTAGCAGGGAAGTTAGTTAATTTGAAAAATTAGCACCTTTATGTTCGCTTTCTGCAAATTATTATAAAATAGATTTGAGTTAATTTTTTAAAAGACAGTTTTTAACGAAAGATCATTAATGAATTTAAAACAATTTTATCATCAATATAAGATTGATTCCATATCCATAGGTTAACATTTATGAATTTGATTAAAATGAAACAACGTTATATTTCTTCATTAAGAAATGATGAGTAAATTATTTAGTGTTGTAAACGAAACATTCGTATAAATGTGAATGAAATATGAATGATGGCAGGGATACATTTTTCATATATTTAGAAGGATTAGGGTGAAATATTTCAACTTCAAATTTCCCACTATGCGCGCATTTAAGCACTGAAATCATAATATGAGTTGGAGAGGAAATTCAGGCAAAATTCAGCCTATGCGAATGATTGATCCAATTTCTAATCTCAGGCACATCCCGATTATGTCCAGTCAAACAGCAACTATACAAATACAAACACACATACATACAATATACACGAGATGAATTGATTTAATGGAATAGATCAGTAGATTAGTTATTTAAGTAGACATCTATTGGAGCCACAGTTGATATTCATCTGATGGCATCATGAAACGATTACAGCCAACAATAATCTAATAATAGATATGTAGACATAGTCAATAGGCGAGAAATTATAAAAGGAAATTTATGCTGAACTTACAATCTAACGCATATTGAGCTACAATAAAGAAACCTATCGGAGACGATATTCACTGTTAAATACTACAGGCATACAAAGAGATAATGGCAGTGTAGTTAGTCATTGCAATGGTACGATTAGTCTCTACTCTACATACAAATAAACAAATAATAAAAGGGCAGCCTACTCATAATAATCAATAATCTGTTGTGTGTATTTGAATGGGAAATCAATCGGTGCAAACTTTTAAGATTTGAAGTACATATAATAATGTGTGTGCCACTGAATTAATTATCAATATGCAACAATTACATTTTATTCACGAGAAGATTAATGAACTGGGATCCCAATTTAGTAAAGATACTATGAATTAGGCAGTTGAGTAACAAGATGCTTTATAAAATAATCTAACGTATAATTACATATTTATTTACCATAGAAATTGGTGATAAAAAATTCTATGGGTAGGTAGGTAGGCATCAAAGAGATGTAATACTGTTATATATAGTGGCAGTCTGATTTCATTTAAGAAAACATTTGAAGCTCTAAATCTGCATGCAAATCGTACAATACGAATTGTGATTCGCTGAGAATTCATGGCTCAAACCTCAAAGTTTAATCAGAACACTGAATATAGTACTAAAGCTTGACATCTTTCAGAAAATATTTTAAAAAAAATTTTAAAACATTTATGAATGATTTCACTTCTGAATAGTTATTTTCTATAAATTAAAAATATTCAAATTGTAATACCATTAGAGATAAAAGTTTTTCAAGTAGTCTAAGTCTGTTTGCTTACTTAATAATTCAACATTATTTTCAGACACAGTGGTGTCTGAAAACAGTCAATACGTGACTAGAAAAGTAGAGAACGTTAAAAAAACCGATGAATTTTAATTGCAAGGACAGTTTCATCTTGGGTCATGAACATCTAATGGAAATTCAGGATTGAAGTCTTCTATTAAAACTGATGTTTTATAAAATTATCAGTGAAAAATAACAAAAATATTGATCCGCAGTGCATTATATAGGGCACAAAATGACATTATACCGGGATTATAGGTGTGATTATAATATATGAACGTTTGTACACTATCTCTATGACTTTGTTTACACACACCCTTAAGTACTCACCACTGGACAATATCCAGGGGTATGTGAAGAAATATTTTTTTAAACTATATCTCCGAGACCATAAGATAGATTATATACCATAAACTTGCTATTTTGACCAACATACGTATAATAACAAACAAGACGCATCTGTATATTCACTTAATTAAAAATGTTCAACTTAACTGTTGATTCATATCTTATCGATACAATCTGGAAAACCTAACAAAAATAAAGCGTAGTTTCAATTTTTCTTCACATTAACAGATCAATTTCAATAGGACAATGTTTTGTATTTATACAGTAGAAATAACCGAAATGTAATTCTCAAATATTTGGTAGGAATCATTGAAAGGTAATAGTGAATAATTTCGCATTACTAAATTTAACGAGGCAATTAATCAACATGCATGCATGACTGCTCGCCCAAACGTTTTCCTCTTTTCAACACCAGGAAGACAGAATTATTTAGTGCATGAAAATGATTAGTTTCTAAAATGTTTTCTTACGATGAATCTAGAGTGAACTTTTTCAAGAATTGTTTTCTCATTGAGCGCCATATTTTCACCCTTGCGCTTTTTAACACGCTTTTTCTCAAGTTTTTTACAAGCATAGAGTTTCCCAGTCGCTCTGACTTGACAAGCGCACACTTCACCAAAGCCCCCTTTCCCCAGGACGCGATACATGCGGAATGTATGCTTGGTAACCGGTAGTCTAAAAATAAGAAAACAAATACACAATAACGCCCATATGAAGTATCGTTTCGTGAAAATTGTTTGAGTGATGCGGAGCTCAAATACTATCGAACTAAAATAAGAATCGAAAATGCTTAAATATTCAGTGGAATATAATGGTTGTAAATACGGAATAAGACTACGTGATTCAAACACGAATAACACAGATTTCTTATTTTCATACACATTCACAATAACAATATAAACAAAACAATATATAACAAACATCAAAATGTGTAGCACTTTATTAATTCTTGCTGAAATTTTCAAACAAGCCTAAACTAAATATATTTGTTCTTAAATTTTCATCAAGCTGTTCAATATAGGCAAAAATATTTGAGGTACCAATGAAATATCAATGAAAACACAAAAAAAAACATTATTCATAATAGTGATAAAGGTAAGAAGCTATAAAGAGGGCTAAATTAATTAGTATTTTCACAAAAAAATCATTTAAACTATTAATTTGTTTATTATACATAAGAGGTTAAGGATATTACTGTAAGGTTTCCCAATCTTCAAGATTGAAAACGTGGCGGGAGGTCCGGGGTATAGGCCTTTAAAGAGTAAGGAAAATAGAATACAGGCCCCAATTGCCACACCACGGCCGCGTCGCCTTCAAAATCCTATTTTGCACACAGGAAGATATCTTCACTTCATATTCTAGAGTTTAACAATCATCTAGCCGGAATTGTTAGATGATTGTTAAGCTCTAAAATTTCATGATTCAATTTTTGTCATAAGGAACCCGACTGACAAAGTGAATCATTGACTTTCGTCTTTGGAATTTTATGTCACATGCGATATACCGTGAGGATTAAATGGAAAATTAAAAGAAGACGAAAATGCTTCTCTTCTCTACGTAGAAACATCTGAATTCTATTTGAATATAATAACTGAGTTTATAATCAAGCGACGATAAATTTAAAATCAAATTACAAATCTATTTGCATTTTCTTAAATGTAGAGAATTTTTTGTGTTTTTAATATAAACCGCTCAAAAATAGACTAAATACAAAATCTTAAAAAAATACACCAAAAAATATGACTGTCTCTTGAGATGAGGGGTCTCAATCCAATTCACGCACGCCTGATAGATTACCTAGATTGTAAGTATTGTGGATAGCAATTGATCTTACATCTGACAAGATTTTCAGATGAAACTTCTTTCGACTAAACTTCACCATGAATTAAAATTACTACAATGGGGTAGGCTCACTTAAATAACTGTCACTTCATAGAAATTTGAAAAAAATGTGCGTTAAAGTACCTTTGTAGTCATTCCAATGAAATTGATTACTATATACCCTAAGACTTTCAAAATACTAAGAAACTTTATTCAATAGAGAATCCGAGTTTTAGAATTACAAGATCTAGTGTATGTAAATATAAATTAAAGAAACTTAATTTAAAGTGAATACGTAAAAAATAAAATAACGTAAAGATTGGCCGAAAACGTTGTATTGTCTAATTTAATGTTTGATGTGTATTTATTAATTAATTTAACATAACATTACATTGAGCATACCTTTCTAAATATTTCCACTGAATATATCTTTTGAAATACAGGGAGTTGAGGAAATCATTGAATGGAGCTTGAGAAAGAAATTCGCGTATCTTTCTGAAATAAATGTAATAGTGTCTCCATTTCAAACTAACATCTATCATTTATAAGAGTTAAATATTTTAATACAACAATACATTGATGGTATTATTAAAACGTTTTCGTCAAAATGGTTTTTGTCTTTTCACAAAAATAGACATCCCGACAGATAATTATTGACTAAAAAATGTTAAGGGAATAAAAAAAGAACAAGATGCACGGAAGGGCTCTAATAGTTGATTTGCTTGAAAAAATGAATAAATATATTCGATTTTTCCCCAATTGAAATTTAAAACAAATTATGACTTTCTAATATTGCTCGAATTTCCTTTTTGTGAAATACAATAGTCTTATATAAGAAAAGTAGTTTCCTTTAAAAAAAATATTGAATTGTTTTAAACTGTACGAAATGAAGTAAAAGCTATAAATCATAGGACAAAGCAATGACTTTATTAAAAATACATACAAGAGACTATTTACTACACGTAAACATTGTTAAGAAATTCTGTTTGTCGTTTATTTCACACAGATAGTTACTTCAATCATTAAACATGGTAAGAAACACTGCTTATAGATAGATATAATTAAATTCGTGCATAAATCAAATTCAATTTTATTTGAGAAAATTAGATGATTTTAAAATTAGTTGTGAAAACATTCAACCCCGTTTAAACGACATGCTACCACTCCCACTTTTATTATTTTGATTATAAAATATTTCAAACATTACATGAATTATGTAGATGTTTTTAATTTTTCTTTACCTTTATTATAATTCCGTATAATTAAAGTTTTGCGAGAGTTTATTTAGAGCGGGGATGTAATTATACGAATCAGTCATTTGCAACCTATTGTGATTACACAAATTTAAGACAAAGTAATACTTTTACTATTGAGTAAGATTACGCATAACGACTTTTTTCCATTCTTATGTGATTAGTGTAGATAATTATAAGTGACAAACAAATGCATTTATGAAAGGCAAATCAATAATATAAATCATATTAATTTTAAAAGTGGTTCTTTAAATAAACAATTTATAGAACCAGTTAAACAGATATGTTAATAACAGATCTATCATATTGTGATGCAAAAATAGTAGTGAAGAAAATTAAATAAATTAAGTCTCATTACGGTATATTTTCTATTAAATGTATGAATATATATAATAAATTAATTAATTATCGTACTTTGAACAAGCTTCTGTTTGCACTTTTAAAGATTTGCTGTGTTCATCTTCATTATTCACATCGCTGAAATTCCCGTTATTGGTTGTGAATGGACCGTCATTATTGGGAGAAGACTTAATCTTCATTTCAGATTGTCTCTTAGACTTCAAACCATCTTTCATTATTTTTTCGGCTTCCATTAATTCTAACATTATGTCCGGTTTACTTGATGTTTGATCTTTCTAAAATATTGATAGGGAAGAAATTTAAATTTGCATGGGATAAAAAACAAAATAAAATTTTTAAAAATACTTCAATTCTTACGAAATAAGTGATTCCCTCTTGAATTAGTTCATTAGCGAGTGATTCTTTTTCTTCAGGAGGAGCAACTTGCATTTTTTCCTAAAATGGCGTCAATAATAAATTGTCTTTCACAAATTCAAATTTTCTTATTAATAAAAAGTTAAGATGCTATCAAAAATCATTTTATTCGAAAGGAAGTACCATTTATATTTTGAATTCAAATACTAAAACAGCTTTACTTTTAAAGTGAATCTAAGGAGCCTAATTAAAAACACTTCTCCTAAAAATTTGAACTCATAAATTAGTTTAAAAGTGTGTCACCTCGTTGTCTAAAAATGTAGTCAAAGCCTTCAAATCGACACGAGAATTGCAAAATTCCCAAAACAGCTTCAGTCCAATAGGCTGCTGCTCAACAATATATTCATACTTCATTTCTAAAATCAATACATCAATATTTGAGGTACATAAAATTGGGGGAACAGTTACTTATATATGAATCCCAATTCATAAACTAAACATCAAATTACTTCAAGCATTTTAAAATTAAGCTGTTAAATTTCATTCAGCATATTTTTCAAATTTTTATTTTTACTATAAAAAAAGGCAGTGGCTTTAATATATGAAAGTAAATCTGAATGAAACCTTTTTGGAAAATTATATATAACTATTCCAATTAACTAATCTACATAAGGAATAAAAACAAAACAACCAACCTATCTTGCTCTCAATTTCATTGCATAATGATATATGGGGAAGTTTTAGAAGATCTTTCCATTTTTTGCTACGACCTTTATCTTTGTTTGCTCCACCTTAAAATTAAAATAGGAAGAAATGATACACATGTTTATCTAAACCTTTCATAAAAGATTTTAAAAATGTGTTCATACATACACTTTTGTTTAGAGTAATAAACAAAATTTAATGTAAAATTACATGTTTAGTAAAATGTCACTAAGTAAGTACTTTTTCATAGTTTTATACAGTATATAAGATCAAATACAGCTTACAAAGAAAAAATATAATGTTGATATACATCCAATGTTTCCAAATCTTACATTGTTTTTAATATGAATTTATAGCTTTTAAAACATAAAAAACATAGAATTTCTTTTCTACCTCAATATATTATAACACAGAAACTTTGAAGAATTAATTTCAAAATATTTAGTGAAGAAACTATACAACTGACTTTGAAGGGAACTGATTGCAGGGCAACAAACCTATTTCATGAGTGAGCATCAATACAGAATCAAATTTTTTCATATTTCATTATTCATATTCACAATATTCCTTTATTGATATTTTCTTTAATTTGAAAAAGTAGATTGTTTCCTAGCATAGAGATAAAAAAGTCAATCTAATCATGTAATACAGTAGAATTGCTCTATGTTGACACTTGAAGGGACACACCTTATATAAGAATCCCAATTCATAAACTAAACATCAAATTACTTCAAGCATTTAAAAATTAAGCTGTTAAATTTCATTACAATATTTAGCGCATGTGAAGGGACTATATAGCAAACTTGATATAAATGTGTGTTTTCTGTCACTGCTATTTGTCTGAAGCATCATCTTTTTCGCTATATCAGTAATCTTCACTCCTTTTTGTACATTTGAACAATTTCATATTTCTTAGCTAGCTCACATTTACATTTACAATGCACAATTGTAGATAAGGACAAATTAGTATAGCATATAGATTTCAAGTTGGCTGGTTTTCTAATACTTGAAAAATAATTATTTTTTGGCATATTGAAAGATGCATACAAAAATTTTTTAAGAACATTCATTTATTGAATAAAAATAATTTAGATAATATAAACCCAAAATAATTTAGAGAAAACATTTAATTTTTATTGCTTAAAAAATTTTAAACTATCATAAATATCCATTATATAACATACAGGGTTTTTTAAATTTTAGAATGAAAATTACAGGGTAATAAATAATATATAAAATTAGGTAGATTAATAAAGGTGTATTCAGCTAAGAGTCTTTATATATTTCATACATATATTGCTCGGTTGGCAGAATAGCGTCGACAAGGAAAATGGCCAGCAATTGAATGTACATAGCTAAATTATATAACAAATATTTGGCAAAAGCCGGAGTAGCATCAACACGGTAAAATGGGAAAACATAGAAATCAGCCATCAACATTTGACAAGGGGCAGAAATTGGCTGACAATTATTAAGAACCAGAATAACGTCAACATGGAAATCAGCCAACAAAATAATTTGGCAAGAGGCGGAAATTGGCTGACAATGTCAAAAACAGGAATATCATTGACACCAAAATTGGCAGACAACATTTAGTGCATGTGAAGGGACTATATAGAGTGTGAACTAATACATATACATTATTAATTCTTAGCACAAATCTTTTTCATAATCATGCAAGCCAATCAGGTTATCCTTCTGCAGTGATACAAGTGACACACCCTCCTCTTGCTTAGTGTTGTTGGCCAATTTCCTCATCTTGCCAAAATATTTTGTTGGTTGATTTCTGTGTCGACATTATTCTGGTTCTTGACATTGTCTGCCAATTTCCGCCTTTTGCCAAATGTTATTGGCTGATTTCCTGTTCTTGACATTGTTGATCAATTTACTTTTCCTGGTAGATTAAGTTGTCGATCATGTTCCGTGTCTATGCTATTCCATCATACCCATATTGCTGACTTTAATAAATTTTGAGTTGTTAATTTGAACTCTAAGAAATGTGAAGATGTTAATTAGCTATGTTATAATAATAGAATAGGCCTGTTTTTTTTTTGAAAATGATGAAAGGAATGAAGGATAGAAATGAACTAGGTATATCTAATACCCCAAAACTATCCATCTAATTCCAAAGAAAGAATTGTTATTAGGAGTCATCTATATATGTAGTATGCACATATCAAGGAGAGGAGGAAGGACAAAAAGTATGCACTTTTTCATATTGCAGTATATATCCAAGGAGAACCCATACAAATTCAAAATGATTCGTTGCCTTAATGGTTGGTTTGTACTTTTAATTAAATACCAATATTTTAATAGTATTAGAACTGTCATTCATTTTTATCAATTTATATATTAAAAAAAGAAAGATTGTTGCATCTAATAATATTCTGGTTTAAAACATTTTAATTTTTAATGCTGATTACAATTTTAATTTAAGTTTATTGGTAAATTTTTTTCACCTATGCAAGTTGACCCTAATCCCATCTATCTGGTTAGAAATACTATCAGTATTTTCCACATTCAAGTACTTACCTAATAGAATTTTAGTAAATTATTATAACATGTTATTCTATTAATTAACTTGTTTATTTATTAAAAATAATAATAATATTATATGTAAATTGGGATATTACACCAGTGTGTTTTTAATTAACTAAGTATAGGGGTAGGTAAAAGCATACACATGCATGCATGCATGATATCTCAAAATAACTTAAAAGTGTATGCCCACCTTATTCCCACATATACATTTAACTATTGCATGAAAGTATAGGATTATGAAATGGATTTAAGTGAGAATTGAAATATATAGTGGTAAAATAGGAATCAATGATCAAGATGTTTAACATTTATAATAATAAATGTTTGAATAGTTTTAAATACTTTGATTTGATGAGCAAGATTTCTACATGTCATTGTCAAGATAAAATGAAATAAGTTATGAACAGGGATAATAGAAAATATGGGGAAAACATTTTTGATGAATTTATGGTTTAGCATAAAAATTTAGTTGATTATCAGCCTACTATAAACATACCTTTAACCTGATGCCATGTCTTTATAACTTTAGAGTGACCTAAAAGTCATATGTGTGGAGAGATCCCATGGAGACAATACATGGTGTAGAATTACATGGAACCTAGTTAATGTATGCTTGTATAATTTCAATGGAATTCAGGTCAACTCATACCGAAGTCAAAATTGCATGTAATATGTCTTCACTTCATTGGTGGTCTAGGGGCGTCCCGAGGAATAAAGTTACCTTGTGATGTTTCGAGCATCTATAAATAGGAATTCCCTATATATTCTCTTCTTCTATTTCTACCAAAACTGTCATTTTAAGTCAACCTTTTCTAAGTGAATATGCGCTATAATTCAATATAAAGTATATCATTTATTAATATATTGTATTGACTGTTTGAAAATCACTTTCTATTCTTACAATCCAATGGAGGGATAGGTAAGCTTACCTATTTGATTAATTAATTCAGGAATGATATATTAAAAAAGATTATAATTATTTTGTTTGTTGCTTTTTAACGCTCTGTTACAATTTTTTTTTTCATTCAAGTTTACCTGGTGAGTAAGTTGATTTTAGTTTTTAAGTGTACAAGTTCACCTATGTGCTAGTCGAATGATGCTAGTTGACCTGTTCACTGTTCCCTTTCACTGACATGATAACTTTCTTTTTCTAAGTGTAATCAGTCAACCATTTATAAATAATGTGAATGTAATTAGAAACAATTTGACCAAATTATTTATCCTTATTTTTGTTTTGACTAATGGTCTTGTAATTACAACAAAAACGAATTACTTATGTTCAATATTATAAAAGCTAAAGTGAATGAAAACAGAATTGACAAATGGTTACACAAGCCACAAAGTTATAATAAATATTTTAGTATAAATTTTAATATTATGTTGAAGAAATTAAAATCAGCAAAGTTTTACATGTATGACATAACAAATAAAAGAATTAAACAGGTAAAATGTAATGAAATCTAATGCCTTCTAAGTCACTTACTTTCTTTAGCTTTGATGTAAACTGTATTAGCAACAATATTTTCTAATTCCATAACTATTGTATCACTCCTTCTAATTCATAATAAGAAAATATTCACTGAAATTAAAAGGAAAAGTTAATTTTATCCTTTAACATTTAAACTATATCCTAACGACAATAAGATGTAGACTGAAAGTGGCAAAAGCTTTTTAATTAAATTGGTGTATTTAAAAAATGATATTTAGTGATTCAATTTAAAAAAATTGATTAACAAGGAACAAAAACAAATATTGCTAAAGCACTGGGATGTTTTCTTTGTAAAAATGATTTTCAATTTAAATAATTTAAATACGCATTTTTAATTACATTCACCCTTGATACGCACTTCATTGATATTCTCCTAAGCATGTAACATTCTGAATAAACCATATCGAATTTTACAATAACTAGGCTATAAAAACAGTGAATAAAGACCAAAATTTAAACTGTTAAACTGCAACACCTACATGCAACAATATAACATTGTTGATCTGGTGGAAATTTTCTAATGTAGATGCCCAATAGTGTGAATCTCGCTTATATGTTAACCATAAATAAACGCAGTCAATTTTTAGATATCGTCCAAGCACCGTTCTTGATAGCATTTTAGGTAATAATTAATATACATATTATACATATATAATTCCCCATGAACGCAGTGAATAAAGTGAATAAAGACCAAAATTTAAACTGTTAAACTGCAACACCTACATGCAATCAACAATATAACATTGTTGATCTGGTGGAAATTTTCTAATGTAGATGCCCAATAGTGTGAATCTCGCTTATATGTTAACCATAAATAAACGCAGTCAATTTTTAGATATCGTCCAAGCACAGTTCTTGATAGCATTTTAGGTAATAATTAATATACATATTATACATATATAATTCCCCATGAACGGGAAAATTATAATTTGTGTGGCAAACTGGATGAAATTATTTTGAATCTGAATCTGACAAATTGTTTTATTTTGGTGAAAATATTTGACAATTCCGTTCCCAAAATCATGGGAAGAACGTCAGTCAGAATTCTCTGTGTTACACTCGTTTTATGTTCACATCCCTATATGTATTTTATACACGTATAAATTGTGTGCATATATGCTTAATAATTTCTAACCAACTTATTATACGAAGATTGCACAAAATTACAACCATAATTGTGGGACATATCAGTTGTGGATGAAATAAAATCAACACAATTTACTTTATCCGTACGCCGCGATTAATATAAAATTCGGGCATATTGGCGTTATAAATGAAATTGAATGTAAAACATTTTAGCGATAAAATGACAGAGGCAGTTATAAACTGATGAAATAAATATTCCCTCACAGATGCATTCGCATTTAATTGTTTTGAATAATATAATTGTATATGTTATAACTCATTATTGTATTCATGTTTATTATAAATTATCACGAGTTAACTTTGATCAGATATTGTTTTTAACTCCTATACACGCACCGATTTGTCAACTTGATAGCTGTAACTCATTCTGCACTGATGAAGCTACGAATGTAGTGAAACGTCTGCCTTTCTTTTAAATAC
>JAYJLU010109979.1:0-15651 GCA_036873645.1 Minona dolichovesicula | reverse complement strand
CACTCTTTTCTGCAAAACTACCTGCTTCTAAAACTCTATTGCTCGCTTCTTTTAGGTAGGTTATTCCCTCTGGTTATTTTACCCTTATTATAGTCTGTAAAACTACTGAACATTCGTCCTCTCTGTATCATTTAATCATTGTCAAATTGTCTCCAATATGCTTGTGATAATAAATAAAATAAAGCTATAATTATTTCATCATTATTGTCTTACTTGAGAAGGGCCTCAGAGCTGAAATATTGTATAAATAAATATAAATTGATTTTTATTCCAAACTATTTTAAATTCTGAATTTTAACTGGAGTGCCTTTTATTCTATCCTGATTACAACTAGTTGCCATCAACCATACCTTATTATAATACAGTAGAATTTCTCTATATTGACACTTGAGGGACAAGCCAAAAACATTGTTATAGGCAAACTGTTCACTTTTTTGCTATATCAGTACACTTTGCTCCATTTTTGTACATTTGAACAATTTTATATTTCTTAGCTAAGCTCACATTTGCTCTCTTTCTAGAATCTATTTTTACAACTGACTGATACATTATAAAGCTAGCAGCTTTATTTATATGTGTATGTATGTAGTTTGTAAAAAATAGTGGCAATGTCAATATAGAGCAATTCTATTGTAATAAAATAAATTCAACAATATTTTTCAATGTAGTAAGTTATATATATAATATATATATTGACATTGACACAGGCTACAACATATCTTAGAACTTCCTCTCTGATTCTTTGATACAATTTCATTTATATAACTCATTCCTTTTTTATAGACCATATCAGACAGATGATTTACAGAGTGATCAATTGATGTCAAAAAAATGTTTCAATTACAAGAATTTTAATTTGACTCTCACTGTTGGCAATATTTTTTTTATAAATAATTATAATGTGGCTTTATTTCTACAGTGCCAATATCATTTTTCTGTGAATAAATTAATTAACAACCTAATCCTTTCATGATATATTTATAAAACTTTAGGATTGTAGATTTCCATTGTCTAGAATAGCACGCTAATGTTCTTCACATATTTAGGATGTTGTCAAGATCTTTTTTTTTTCTAAATTGACTTGTTGGTAATTTAACCAAAATTCAAAGAATTGTAAAATGTAATTCAAAAACAATTTCTAAAATAAACAGGCATAATTTATGCTCTTCAACATTCAGAAATGTATAAACAAGACAAATAATTTGATATCAATATTTGTATAAACTGAAGACACTTGAAAATATCATTTGTTGGTCAATGATTTTGCTAAGTTCCTTTAATTCCTTTTGTATCTAACTAATGTTTTATTTAGCTTTATAACTTTATTGCATTGATCAGGGGCCTGTTTCATAAAAGTATCATCGAAATTAAATTAGTAATCTTTGAGATGTGCTACATTAATGGAAATAAAGATACAGTGATTTCAAAAATGTGGGACAATGTGAAATTTACAAAATATTTTCATTGATATTTTATTACATAGCAACCTGTATATTTTATAACATGCATCATCCATATTATTCTTACTATGGCTATATATTGAAACTGTTTCACACCAATAAAATCACATCTTTAATCTACATTGATATAAGTTTTCCCCAGCCCTGATTGACTAAAGTTCAGTATGTTGAGAAAATATGTAAATTATCTGTATTTAATGAGTTTTGCAAGGAATGTCCTGATGCAACTACAATAGACAATGCTTATAAAGCAATGCAAATATCAGGCATACATCTACTCTATACAGCTTCATTTCTTCATTGAAAAATACATGAACAAGAATTCTTAGTGGCAGATGTAGTCATATGTGGCTTCAGTCATATCAAGTCTTCAAAAGCATGAAAGATCATTCAAGTTTTTATTACCAGGGATTAGGGCAAGTGTACATTTTGCCCTAAGAAAGACAATGTAGATAATGTTGTTAAATTGACCTGTTCACAAATGTGGTTTTCTTTATTCCCTTTGTTACTTAATTTTCCATCATTATTGAAACTTTCAGTTCCCAACTTGAAGTCCAAGATTAAACCAGCCTTGTCAGCTCGCAATAAGGCATTGAAATTAAGAAGTAAAACTGCTCTTCCAGAATCTTTGAAACTAAAATTGGCCTTAAGGAATAATTCTGAAGACTTTGAAGCTCAGAATGTGGATCAAGAAACTGATCACAATGGTATGCTAATCACTACTATTAAACATATGAATCAATTGAATTTATTTATTATATAATATTGAATTTCTTTCATTTTAGAGAGCCAAAACTGTTGCTCAATTTCACCTATAAATTGGGAAGTGAATCATGAGGATGATGAACTATTTGAGAAAGAGAGTATTCAATCTGCAAGTGAAAATAATTCAACTGATACCATACCTGAAACCTTTACAAATGGTAGACAAAAGGTAATGATATTTTATATTGATAAAATTTATTCAACAATAATATATACAGCTGTTAAAAGTGAACCTTTCTTATTCATATTTCAGTCGGACAATGTATCCAGAGGTCCCTACTTACCTCCCAAGATCAAGGCATTGTTTCGAAATACTCGCTATTATTTAATCAAAAGTTGTAATCATGAAAATGTTGCGCTTGCAAAGAGTCGATGTGTTTGGGCCACTCCCAGATGTAATGAAATTCGTCTTAATAAAGCTTTCGAAGAGTGCGATAATGTCATTCTCATTTTCTCAGTGAAGGAAAGTGGTCGCTTTCAAGGTTATGCTAGAATCAGCGCTAAATCTGATCCTAGTATTCGTGTGGGGTGGGTCTTACCAGCGGGAATGAATCAGCGGCATCTCAGTGGCGCATTCAGAATAGATTGGGTTAGCAAGTGGGTATAGCAGTTGCTTGATAAAACATTCATTTATAGTTTTCCATTTTCAACAGTCTAATTCGGATATATTTTGTATTTTAAAGTTGGAACCTATTTCTGTACGATCTAATGTTACTAACCTCTGTTTATTTATTGACTGCTATAATGTTTTGCGATATAAATATTATTCGTTGCCAAATCAGGAATATGTATGTGTGTAATCGTTTTAGAGCGGAAGTTCCGTTCAGTATGACGAGTCATCTTAACAATAATTGGAATGATAATAAACCTGTCAAGATTGGTCGGGATGGTCAAGTTCGTTTCTATATCTTACTCGTTTCATTTTGACGTGTCTTTGTATAATGATGCGACTTAATTTTTATGCAATTGTCATTTTTAATTTTAAGGATATTGAAGCTAATTGTGGCGAAAGTCTATGCCGATTATTTCCACTAGAAAATGAACGTCTGATTGATGCAATACATTATAAGAACCAATCCAATCGTCCCGTAATTGATTACAGGAAAAATACCTCTGCTCTTTTACCTTCCCCTGTAAATCTGCCACCGAAGCCAGCGTATGAGGATTATAGAAATAAGTCCAGAAATAATCACTATATTCAGCACGGAAATCGACAACCTTATAATAATGGGATGAGACAACAAACTCCCACTATGAACAGGCCACCTCCTGTGAATAATATGCCGCCTCCATGTGGATTACCCCCAACCAATCACCTACCACCTATGAATCTCGCTGCGCCTCCACCACCTCTTGCAGTACATGGCCGGCCACCACCAATGCAATTTGCTCCTCAAAGATTTGTTGCTAATCCGCCTGTAGTTCATGGCTTTCCGCCACCAATGAGGCCTCCTCAACAATTACTCGGACCGCCCCCGATGCATTATGTTATTCAGCCTGGTCAACCACCCGTCTCCATCGCTCCAACTGTTCCTCATTACCAGCCTCATCCTGCACACCATGTTTTACCACACCAGATCCTCAATTATGGTCAACCTGTCCCTGCTCCTGGCACATATCCTCAACAAATGTCAGGCCATAATTTTTTACATCCCACGCAACCCCTACCTCCCACACAACAGTCCTACCCACCTGGTATGCTACCTCCCCAGGGTGCGCCTGCTGCTCAGATTCCACAGATTCATCCAACTGGAACGTATCCTGCGCATCAACCTGTGCCTACTCACCATCCCCCACTGCAGCCAGTTTATTCCCAACAGGCAACCAATAATTATGGAGCACGGGTTGATGGTGCAGTTCCAAGTCAAGCTGCTCCAGAGCCACCACTTCGTCAGCAGCAACAGGCACAGTCAACTGTGCCGTATGTTGAGAGGTCAGACCCCTGTATATCAAGATTAATCTTAATTTTCGTTCTCCGTATGGTTGCAAAAATGATTTTTCAATTTTCATTTTTCAATAAAATTCATTGCTAGATTTGCTATTTGCAAATAATATTCATTAATAATTTGCTACAGCAATAATTATTACTACTGGTAGAATAATATATTTTAACATAGCGATTGCAAACTATGGATCCTTTCATCTTTATAAAAATTTATGAGACAATCCAACTATCTAACCAGAAATTAGCATTGCAGAATTGTCATTCGATTACATTCACCAGTTATATACATTTTTTTATTTTAAGAAGATATATGCATACTTTATCTTTTTTAAAAATAATTCTTAAGTTTAAAAATGATTTATTTATCCTTAGGTTCTTAATCAGTTTATTTTGTTTTACTTTTGACGAAATATAATTAAGCTATGTCCTATTTTACTGTTTCTTACAGATCTGATTATCTTGCGGGCTATTGGTCTCTAGTTTCCGCAATAATTCGAGAAATAAACGATCTTGTAGAAAGGCACCTACACCTATTAATTATCTTATAAATTAAAATTGACAATCATGAATTACATCTACACAATCTAATTAAATCAATTTCAATTATTCCTGTATTTCAAACACCATAAATTTTGATCTAATATATTCCTTTGCTGTTTTAATAATTAGCTCGTACATGTATTTATCTTGAAATAAGCTGCTAAATTGGTCATTACAGATTAGGTAGTCTATTTGAACATAATTTATTAATTAAACTTTTCGAATTGAGTCATGTTTAGGCTCGATTGGTTACTTAGATGTACGTTTTAAAACTATTCTTTTGCATTTATAAACTGATTGTAATTTCATCGCTTCCTTCCAAAATGTATATTTGGCATATACATTTTAAAAGAGTTAGTACAGAAATTTGGAATGTCTAACTGATCCTTCAACTTTAAAACAAAGTGTGGTAGAACCTCTCTTATGACTAATGATCAATCTTAAAATCGTCAATTTCAATCTTATTAAGTGTGGATTATTTTAAGTTATGTTATACTTAAAATATACTACATTAGGTATGTATATTAAGCGCTAATAAAATGGTTCTGGTTTTAACCTAGTTAGTAAGATTAGAATTGGTGACTATATAGTGATAAACTATTGGTGACAATTGGGTCATTGATAGTCTTTTTTCAAAAGAGATGTTCTACTGTAAGTTAATCTGTGTCTTCCCATTCTTATGTATAAGATAATCGTACAGCGTCTTCGGAATAACTTGATTTTCTTATATAATCTAATCAGATTTACAACGTTCCTTTGTGAACACAGCAGAAATGGTATATGTCGTTAAATTTTACAATATTAATTGTATGTACAAAATCATGTACATATACGTATCTTATCTAACTTTCAAAGAAAAACCATGTTTGTAGCTTTGTTTGAAATTAAATATTCATATAGAGTAACTAAGTAGCTAAGCTTTGTCGTTTGTTTATTCTCCATGATTAAATTATTGTTTGCAAAAATGTTATTGATGTGTCAACAAATGGCAAGGAAATCAATTATTTTAACGTATCTTTTGTATGCCTTCCCTTGATTCACGTAAACTTTTTTGTGTTGAGAAAGGTTGTCTTTTGAGCTAAATTAATAGTACATATTTACGTTCTCATTCATTCTTATTTACTCATATTGAGAATCGATTATTCTTTTTAGATTAATTTATTTTTATAATAGTCTTTTTTCATTCTGGGCTCAATTTTAGATTGTCTATGCATCTGATACTTTCCGTGTCTTTCTATAATTTGAATATGCGTCTTTCATTTTGTTTAATTATTTATATTGTTTTACAGTTATATTATACACCTATATTTTGAATTTTTGATAAGTTTTGCATCGTATATTATTTTGGCCCTACCGAATATGTCTGGGCTCATTGATCTGTGACTTTATCTCTTGACTATATAAGTGATGCATTCCTACACGGTGAAGAAGTGACTTTATCATCTTGAAAATTAATTTAACAATTTTTGGACGTTGCTCTATAAAAAATAAAGTTTTCTCTTCCATCAATATTTGAATAATGATGAACTTTATTTTATCTATTTATTTATTTTTTAATAAAGAAATTGCACATGTGTTTTTCATTATCGATCACAAATGAATCACATGATTCCCCAGGTTAATCTCATTTTTTGTCTGCACATCACATGATTACACCAGTACCTGTATTGTATTATTTAATTGTGTTCTGCTTATTGTCATGTAATTTGCAATGGTATTCCAACCAGCTAACTGAAATTCAGGGTATGTATCTTGAGATTTAAATTCTATATTTTACATGAGCGACTAATTGAAAAATAAAAATGCGAGATGATTTTAGTTATTAGCATGATAATTTATGGCGTATTTATCGAATTTGTTTAAATTTGGGTCTTCCCGAAATCTCTATTCAAGCGATTCAACAATTGTACTGTTAGAGTAATCAGTAGCGATAGTAGTTCTCACATGAACTATATCATCTTTCTCATTCTAAAGTATAGAATTGGGAAATTGAGATTTTTCAGTCTCAATTTAAGTGGTTTCGAAATAATTAAATTCATTTAAAAGTAATCGTTTTGGTATATATTTTTTCTTTAATCCGTAATGATTTTCTTTTTATAGCGGCAGTACTTCATGGTCTACTGTATCGAAGGATCAAGAAAAGTCGTGAGTTTAACTTAAATTGTTAAAAAATAGGAACATTTATTTTTCGAATTCCTTTATTATTGAGCATAGGAGAATACTCTTTACATAATTAATGATAAGTTAGTTGTAATTGAACGGTTGGGGACAATATTTATTACGTCTTGGGTTTCGTAGCAAAAAATGCTATCCCTTATCCAATGTAAATTAACTGGGGTGAATTTTCTCTATTTTCTCTATTTGTCGAATCATGATTTCAATCATTATATCAATATAAATGAATTAATCTTTCTTTTAGATCCCGACACACTTCGTCACATCGACAAAAATCTCCGCATTTATCAAGATCCTCTAGACACGACGATCGTAAGTGCTTAAATACTATTGCATTCTTCTATGAGTTATAAATAGAGAAGAGAATTTCTCAAAAGTTTATTATTTTGTAATTTAGGCTGAATTAAACGCACTTGACTTGTCTATCCATTAGTTTACTAAACAACTTGAAGAAAAATAATTCTGAAAAGTGATAAATTCATTTTCATTTCAGATCACAATAAAACAGAATCACGCCGAAGAAGTCCTGATCTTGTAGGTATTGATAAAGAATTGCTTATGAAAGGGGTAAGATTTTAGTGCCTGTTTATATCTGAAATAATGTTGATTGTACTGTTTCGGTTAATTCAACACTATCTAAATCAATATTCTAAGTATGCACAATATTAGGTATTAGATAAATCGTCCGGTTTATGCAGTGATAATACAATAGTAAATTGATCTGCGTTCTGAGAAAAACGTCCGTAATAGGCGAAGTAGACTGTGTAAGTGAAACTAAATAAGCAAGGTAACTTTAGACTGCACTTTGGCTAATCGGACTACAGACTATTCAGGGCGATTTTAGTAGATTGTAATAAAAAATAATGGGATTAAATGATGTGATGTATTTCGCCCCTTCTTTTCAAGCATTACACAGGGAATGAGAGAATTGTACAATCAAAGCAGAATAAAATAGGTACAACGAACAGTATCAATTTAATAACAACCAATCAGATTGATGCACTGAGAATGACAGTATTTGGTTGGATAGCCGGACACTCCACCACGTGTTTGCCACGTAGAGCTGCTTGGAGTCTTGGGCGTGGACCTGTCTTCCGTTAGCCTAGCGGGATATGCTCCTTGATCCGACAAGTCAGTCTTCGCCTAGTTTTGTCGATATAACCTGGTTTACCTGGTTATATGGTTCACCGAGTCGAGGACGACCCCTGGCGACCAGCATAGACAGAGAACGCCATCTCCTGTCCTGGGCAGTTTCTTTCAAGTTGGTTATATTCATTCCGGTGCCTAGCTTGAGTTCGTCCATCCACCTGGCGCATGGTCTGCCACGGTGTCTCGATCCGCTGGTCATTGCTAGCATCAGATCACGTTCAAGGTTGTCTCCATTGGTACGCATGATATGGCCGAAGTACTTCATTTTGCGCTGTAGAATTGTTCACTGCTTGGAGAATGTTAGCGTTGATATTTCTAGCGGTTGCGCTGGGTGATTTTGGTGGTTGTCCAGAATTGGGTGAATGAGCGTCTTCACCAGTTGTGATTTCATATGAATGCTAAGGTCCCGATCATTCCATCCATAGACGGTTCATATTTGCCATTGCTGTGCGACACGTAGTAATCCGCCGAGTGATTTCAGTGTTGCTGTTGCCTTTGACATTGATCATTGAGCCAAGTTGAATTGCTCTACTGTGTCATATGTTGCGCATTGGAAAGTGAACACGCCATGGTGATTTTTTCTCATGATCTTCGTCTTCTGAACATTAAGAAAGAGCCCAACATTTTCACTTTCTCTTTTCACTGCGTTGATTTAGATGTTCAGACGAGTCTGCTATAAGAGTGGTGTCATCTGCGTACCTCAAGTTATTGATAGATCTCCGATCCGCACTCCTGTGTCCAAGTTTTCTAGAGCTGTTCTCATAATGCTCTCACCATAGAGGTTGAACAGTATGCAGCCTTTCTGGACGCCTTTACCAATCTTAAACCACTCCGTGTCTCCTTCGTTTGATGTTTACTGTCTCCACAGTTGCAATTAAATTGATAGATTAAATGGGATCGACTTTCAGAGCTGGGTTGATTAGTTTGCAACTTGAATGTATGACTATGGCGTCTGTTGCGAAGAAGTTAACATTGACACTGTGTGAGATTCTATCGAGATCCATTTGTTATTGGTTTCACAGAGATTTGGGACGAGAAAAATAATCGACTTCTTTTTTGGCCCGTAAATCGGGTCCTTTGGACATGGAGATATGCTTGTCAATAAAAGCAGCAGGATAGTTGTTCGATTAGTTTGTTTTTAGCTAATTCTTATTGTTTCCCTATTATCTATTTTATTATTAGTCATATAATTATTCCGTCTATCCAATTCATCAATAATTCTGTTTATCCACTTCTTGTGTCATTCTCTCATTCAGTTCTTCTCATTGGTTGTTATTGTTCGTTGTACCAATTTTATTCTGCTTTAATTGTACAAATCTCATTCCCTATGTAATGCTTGAGAAGAAGGGGCGAAATATATAGCATGCATAATCCCATTATTTTTATTAAAATACTAAAGCAGTAGATTGTGTTTACTGTCTGATACCTGTCAGTATATGTTTAGTACATTCTGATAGTCTAATTGAGTTAAATACCATTATGTTATTTCACGGACGTCGTTAATTCGCCCTATTCATGAGAGCATAGCTTATTTTTAATGTAGTCTTGTGCTGATGAATTGCTTTAGATTAAATCAAATTTATGTATGTATGTTCCATTGTGTATTTATATTTAAGGAATGTTGCCATAATCGTACCTCAACTAAGTCTATCTTCATATTAGTATACAAAGTTGGAAAACTGAGATGTGATAAAATGTGATGAACATTTATAATTGTATTTTAATCAATTTTAGGATTACCACGACTATTTGAGATATAGTACTGGCCAAGATAAGCGTCATGGAGACTCTAAACAAAAGGATGACAAGTCGGTAAGTATGATTTTGTGACATTTATTTGATATTTACGTACATGATTGATTTTACATTCAAATGAAAACTTCATGTGTTCATTTCAGCAATATGAAGATCGAGTTGCTAGCTTTTTAATGCAACTATCAAGTCGAGATCCACCTCGTAAATCATCAAAAAATAACAAAAGTCGCAAAGTTTCCCCCAAAAGAGGTAAATCTAGTTCCAGCAGTGTAGAATACCGGAGTAGATCGCGTGATGTGCCAGATTATAGAAAAGCTAAACGGCCATCTCCATCCCATTCGAGACATAAAAGAAAATCAAGAAGTAATAGTCGCTCTCGAAGGAAACGATGAATGATGTTTTCGTTTCATCTTTTTTTATTCTTTTACTGACAATGCATAACAGACTAGCCATTGAATTATTTGTTTATATTATGTACATATATTTATTGAAATGCATGTTAATTTGTTCTTTCAGTACAAAATGAATAACTTTAACAAAATGGTTGTTATTTTATTTTAATTAAAAGTTTGAAAAGCTTGCCACATTTTCGGTTTACTTTGTATTGTAGTTACAATTTTGCGTAGACTTGATGTTAATTTTTTAAATGTTGTTTCATGTTTTCATACGAATATCTTCCCACATAGAACCTCATCCAATGAGAGCGTACCTAATTAGACACACTGGATTTGATTGGCTGACTTAGCGGCGCGCAATATACAATACAATTGGGCGATTAAGCCTTTTACATATTAACAAAAAAATAAGCGTATAATATCCATAATACGAAACATCTTTATTTTATCGCCGAGTCGTATAGTAATTATTAGGATAATTATTTGGAAATATAATAACATTTATCGATCTTTACTGCCGCATTAACCAAAAAGAATACTCGTTACAAAAATGGTTCACCTAATTGGATAATTCAGAACGTTTTTACAAGAGATATCCCCGTCATAATTAGCCACGCATTGTTGGAGCTTTCGGTACCTACTAACGCATTTTAGTACATAAATGTATTACTGATTCATTTGTTGTTTTATCCTTGATCCGAAGAAATTAATACATACCACAAATATCCTTTTTATTCTTATTTGATGTATACATATTACAAATTAAAAAATGGAGTTTTTTTTATCAGTGATAGAAAAATGCAGTCACGATTCTGTATTTTTCCTTCAAATACATTACCATAACTAGTATAAATAAATAGCTTTCGATTACTAAAGTTAAGGCGTTTAGCTTTTGCTTGTTAGATAAAGCTTTATACGTAGCTTATTTTTCTATATAATCATTCACTATAGCTGCGTCCACACTCAGCAACTTTTTGTGCGATTTTGTTGCAGCAACTCTGTCTCACGTCCACGTCCGCTTGCAACTTTATCGCCGGAAAAGTTGCTAATGTGGACGAGCGATTTTCATGTTGCAGCGATAGAATCGCCGGAAAAGTTGCTGAGTGTGGACGCACCTTATAGCTTAATTACTTTAGGTATATAAGGCTAGAAACTTTATAAGCTTTTATTTGGTAAAATAAGTACTAATATTCCTGGTGTGTGTGTGTTTTTTTTTAAAAAAACTGGTTTTATTAATATATTTCTATACCTATATCGTTAATTTTTTGTTGCGTTTTCCATTAAAGACATTAAATGATCTATGACCGTACTATTGAATCGTACTTATTCAGCTGCTATCATTTATATACTTTTTGTTTTGTTTTTCAATTAATTACATTACAAACAAATAACATTACATTTATTTTTATTTAGTAATGGATGGATTATGGATCCATTGTTTACAAATGGATACAAAATATTTTTCGATATTTCTCTGTGAAAGAAATAGCTAAACATTTATAAATTCATTGCTTTTAATATATTAACAACTGCTTCAATATACTTTACTAATGCAGCGCTATATTTCAGGAACGAGGATGTTGTAGTTTGCCGATAGATCAGATTTAGGAACCATGTCTATTCCAAAAACGGAACCACATTGTAAATATGATTTTTCTTTACACTTAAATAAATTATTCGGAAATGAAATACATATCAAAACTATTTTGCTTAGAAACGTTTATTTTAGCTAATTTATAATAGTTCAAAAGAAATTATTGCAACTTGAAAATTCTGAAAATATATTTTACATTGCCTATAATGATTGAACTCTTCAAAAACATGTGTTTAATGTATTAATGTCTAGTTTTTTTTTCAATATCACTTTGTATTGAAATTGTTGATTATGTGTATAATTAGAGTTTATACAATGAGAATGTAAAAATTCAAAAAAATATTTCCTGAACCAAACACATTTAAAAATATAGTTGTATTATAGGTACCAACTAAGATCAAAATGTGAAAATTAATAGATTTAGAGAATCAAAGATTGTTAATCTTAGTCATGAAAATATCTATCATCTATGTGAATATAAGTATTTGTCTACTAGTGAGAAAAAATTTAAATTACTTTTGAATTTTTGATTGAACCAAAACCAGGGTAAAAACAGAATAAAATAGAACTCCCTTGAGACTCTAATTGAGACTCTCCTGGGGATTGATATTAGTATTTGGTAGGTTATATAAGGACAACTTGGTATATATATAATGTTATCAAGCACAATTTGATATTTGTATTTACAATTTATTTTTTATTTCTTGTCTCATAATTCTTAGATAAAATATTGCTTTTTAAGACAGCTATAGCAAAAAATGATAACAATTGATGTTATCAATATTAAACTTATAAATTGCTCAATTAGCTCTTTATAGAGAATAGTTTATTAATGCCTAGAAATTTTAACATCAATTATAAATACTAGCTCTTTTATGACTTATTGGCATACTAGTCTAATGTTAGCTTTCATTTATATATTTTTCTAAAAAACTATACATTTATACCAAATTCACTGTTAAAAACAGTCTTTTCACTTTTAAAATATTGAAATGCATATTGATGATTGTAGATTATACAAGGCTGACAAATTCCTAGCTCTGCAATTATAAAACTCTAATTTTAATTTATCATCTTTCCTAAATGCCTTCTCTGATTTTATTAATTCTTATATCTTTGGTAAGTTTAGGAGAGGTGATAAATAGAAATTGGTAGTTTTATAATGGCAGAGATAGGAATTTGTCAGCCTTTTATAATCTATTGTCAATTCCAATATTTTGGGAGTGAAATCTCTGTATAACTAGAATAACTCTATGGTTAAAAAGATAAACTTTTGTTTCAATCACATACTTAATCAATTTGAACTGAGTGAGACTCGGCTGAAGATTGATATGATTAGTATTCAATATGTGGCACTTTCAGATCAATTCCCCAGAATACTTAATCCAGGTTTGGACCACCAACCTCTGGGTTAAGACTCTGGGGAATGTGAACTCTAAGAACTCTGGGGGATAGCTGATTGTGCCATGGATTGAGTACCTACTAATCAATTATTTAAATTCACTTAAAATAATATTTCTTTATTTAATCTCTTTTAGATGCTACTGCTAAAAAGAAAAACAATCTATCAGGCTTGTTTAAATACTGTCGAACAAATTTAGTCAGCATATATAATAGAGGTGATCCTTTAAATAATCAATTTGATGCTCTGAAGTCATACAGTGCTCCCTTCCTTTATTTGGAATTTCAAAAGTTAATTTATGAAAACAAAGATGTAAGTAAACTTATGTATACTTTTTAAAATATTTTTTCTATTGCCTTTTAATCACTGCTCATTAAATATATTGGCTATTTTTTAGAATCTGGATCTAGTTTTTAGTCAATTGGGTATTATAACTGACAAGCTGAGTAATACAGAAAATATTGAAATACAAATTGATCAAGAAGCTGTTCAACAATTTGTTGCCAAAGTCCATGTAAAATTTATTTATTAATTAATCTTCCTAATTTAAATATTCACAAACCTGTTCATCAAGGGTTTTCGTCATCAAGACCTCAAATTGTAAAATCATTTACAAAATTTTAATTTCAAATGAAAAATGTTTTTATTCTATTAAAACAACTTACAAGTAGATTGTACATGTATTTAAGGAATTAAGAGTTTTCTGGAATTTCTGGATATTTTTAGAAAATGTTCTTATTTCTTAGTTTATACTGATAAGCTCAATTTTACAATTTATAGCACAGTGTGAATGTTCAGTTAATTGTATTTTATATGTATTTCCTCTATGTGCATTCCTCTTTTAAATTTTGTAGATTGGTGAACAGACTTTAAAGTCATTGGGCTTTGATGAAAATGGAAAATTTAACAAGCCCACTGAAGAACTTTTTGGAATAAAAGCCATCGACCATGTTAAAATAGATCTTGAATTTGCGAAATATTTGTTAGACAATAAAGATCAAAGGAGTTCAACATTAGAAGTGTAATTTTTTTTCAATTTATGCATTAGTGACCTTATTAGTATATTTAATTTTTGATTAATGATTAACAAGCAGTTTGTAAATGATTGGTAGTAGAATGTAATTCCATTTTCATCATATCAATTGTTCATTTCCATATTATGTTAGAAAGATTAAATAAATAAATAATTTGGATTTTAGGATTGAAAAGATTTATAAAAGGCGTGAGGAAAGAGATCAGAAGCCTGCCGATATGGTAAATATACAAGTTATGATATGATTGATTATAGCTAAATTATATTCTTAATAAATTTTCATTTAATATTATAGAGTTTCCCATCTGAAATTTCGTTGGATTCAAATTTGGTTGATTCTATAGAGGTTTGTATTGCTAATTATTTGATTATTCATAGAAAAATTCTTTTAATCTTTATGATTTACATATTTTATTTTATTAATGAATATGGATACCAAAAGATTACAATTTATATATTTAATTCTGAACAGTAAATAAATATTTGTATCATACAAAGAATATTCTTTTTAAAATATTTGATTGTTTTGTTACTGTCTTAATACTACTTGTTATTCATTAAATTAATAGAATTCAAGAATAATCACTTAAATTTCAATTCAATTTTCTGTATGATTAATAAATATTCATCCTGTATTATCTGATAGATACCTAGGCCAACCCTAAATGTAAAGCCTGCAACTCTACCCAAACCGAAACCCCTACCTCAAGCCGGTGATACTTCTGAACAAAAGAAGACGACTTCTCCTCTTCCTCCTCCTCCAGTCCCTAAAAAGGTTGACAAAGCTAAATTGATCGTTCAGAGGCTTAATGTAAGCGTTCAATTTACTTCTTATGTATCATTCTTGGAAACAAATTGTTACGAGCGCTGGGAATGAAATGTTGAAAAGAGCCTTATAGAGATTATGCAATCATTATAATGTATCATGTTCCTCTTTCATTTATTGTTCAGATCTTATGCCAGAAAAACATCGTCGAGCCAAAGAAGATTGCCTTCTCTGTGAATATGAGCCTTTCTGAAAGTTTAGGCGAAGGCACAACAAAATTTGAAGGTTGGTGTAAAGTTGGTCTGAAGGAAAAGATCAAGCTTTTAACTAAGGAGGCGCAGAATCAACTCCTCATTAAGTATGGCACAAATGGCACATTCAAACCTGAAGACATTGAAGCAGCACTACAGAAGGAGAATGGTGACTGTCAGAAAGCCATCCTTCTCTGCGTGAAAACTCGAGTCAATTCTGTAAGAAATGATTTAACTATTCAACGGTATAATTACTACAGACAGGGTTGCCACACAATTCAGTGGCAATTCTGACTGATTCAACCCAAGAGATCGTATGTGTTCTTCATCTTCTCTCTCTCTCTCTCTCTCTCTCTGACTGACTGATTCAACCCAAGAGATCGTATGTGTTCTTCTCCTTTTCTCTCACTCTCTCTCTCTG
>JAYJLU010108868.1:0-15662 GCA_036873645.1 Minona dolichovesicula | reverse complement strand
TTCTGACATCCATATTGCCTGTAAAAATGGTGATGTTCAGAATTTAAAGCTTTTGATCTCCCAAGGTGAAGACATTAACGAGAGAGATTGGGTGAGTTTTTTATATGAAGGAGAGCTCTATTTTTAAATTATCTTGTTAAATATTTATTGCAAATTCTTTATAATGATAAAAGTATCTCTCCAAATAACATGATAAGCTTTTAACGATTTATGAAAAAATTGCAACAAAATAATATTTTTTCATAATAGATAAACTCTTTAGTATAACATAAAATTGACTAAACCTTTATGATTTTTAGACAAAAGTGTACTTCTCACCATCTTATTTATTTCAGTTTAATTTCATATTTCAATGATATTTCGCTTTTTAAGTAGTATCACTTTAATACAAGCATCATAGTTAGCTGAAGAAAGCAGAAAGTTTACTCGACATATTTGGCAACATTTTATCAGCATGATTTTGTTTCATTTAGAATGGTAATACCCCTCTCCATATTGCTTGTGAGAATGGAAATATTCTATGTGTAGAAGTTTTATTACGCAATGGAGCAAACAAAAAGGCCGAAAATTACGTGAGAATCTTTGTGTGATTCATTATTTTAACTTTACTAATGTGAGAACTCTTAGTAAAGTATGACATTTTTGAGAGCTTCAGTAAGATTATTGATTAAATAATTTTAATATTTCAACTCACCATAGTGGACAAATACTTCATCTGGTTCTCATTTGATATGACTGCAACTTGCTCTCTTTGATTGGGATTAAAGATCTGTGTTTTTCTTACCACTATCCAATCTTTGTTAGTTTATTTATCTGTAGACTTATGACACAACAGCGATTCATCTATCGTAAATGCACTGCAATCTGTGATGACATCGATACGTCTTCCTTAGTCAACACTGCCAATCATGCTGTTGATATGTTCAACACAATTTTAGTTAACATTTTAACCGCTATGCTCTAGTTAAAACCAGTACATTTACTATTCGTTCATATGCTAAGTAGTTATCTGATTGATACTCCGACCGCCCGACAATCGAACTGCTGTGGTGTCATCATTTAGCGATTATTTTTTCACATCCTAATGTCACTGCTCCTCATCCTCTTACGTCCTCCCTTGACATCTGGCCATTGGATACTATTACGGAATTGAAAACCATCATGAGTTATTTCTCTAAAAGTTGTAGCCTCGATCATATTTCCACAAGTTTACTAATCAAGTTCCCGAGAGTACTAATCACGGTTAAGTACTCTTGGTAATGAAATGTTGAATAGCGTTGTATAGAGATCAAAAATTTAAGAGCAGTGGCACATTTCATTTAAATTTTGGGAACAGTGTTCCTCGCTTATAAAACGCCCAGAAAGAATTAAACTTTTACTCAGTTTTAACTGCTTTAAAGTTCAGTTGAAAAAATTCTATTTAGGCAGTATTTTCAGTAGGTATTAACGACTTTTATATTCCATAGTGATTTTAGCATTTAGGATTTTCTCTGTGCTTATTTTTACTTTTATGGTTCCTTTTATGTTTACTTTGTACTAAGAGCATCTTTGTGCCATATAAAAATAAATTATAAATAAATACATAAATATTTCGATTTCTAAAGAGATATCACTTTAGTGCAAACACCATGGTTTAGTTTGGTAAAATATGCAGAAAGTTTACTCGACATATTTGACAACATTTTATAAACACAGTTTTGTTTCATCTAGAAGAATGGCAATACTCCTCTCGATATAGCCTGTGAGAATGGAAATATTCACTGTGTAGAAGTTTTATTACGCAATGGAGCGAAAATAAATTCTCAAAATCATGTAAGAATATTTGTGATTTGTGTTCATATGCTATTTATTTCATAGTATTTATTACACAGTATTATAAATTTACTAAGGCGAAAAATTTCAGTAAAGTATTAAATTATGAGAGCTTCAGTATAAGATTATTGATTAAATATTTGTCATTCAACAACCTATTATATAATGCAAACCTGTCAATTAAACAAATATTCCGTTTCAAGAAATCGTAAATTGATAATTTAAGATTCAAGATGGCAGCAACTTCTGAAATTCACAGGAAAGGCGATAATTCCTGAACTTAGGGTAGAAAGAGGTATAAAACAATTCAACGTCTTAGAGTTAATAAATCTAATGATAAGTCTTATTTAGTTAAAACGATATTACTCTGATAAATAAGGCGACAGAGGCGGTTACCTACAATGCAAATCACTCAGTTAAACATATTCACCAATGAATCAATTGTAAATGTTATATTCTCAGAGGCAGGTGAAGGAGACATGGAAGATACCTTACGATTTTGTATTTATTGAATATTTATTTGAACAATAATTGAATAATACCTATTATCACAGAAATATTGAAGTAAACATATTTATTTCAAATGCAAACAAAACTTGATTCAAATATGCAAGTGAAACATTCAGATAAATAAATTTGTAATTAAAATTGCTTCAAACAATATAGTAATTGATGTTGATTGTAGAATATCCACTAGCTCTTTTAAAGTGAATGAATTTGATCTTTTTAGACTGGTAGTACACCTCTGGATATGTCTTACAAAACTGGAAATGGGGTTGTAAGAACGAAAGAATTATACAAGTTAATAATATGTTGTAGTTTAATAAGAGTGAATTTCACAACATTAGTCGACTTAAATATGTAAAAATATGGTCTTAAGATTGAAATTAATGTATTATTTGATTTAACTATCAAAATTTGTAATTTATCAAAAAAGTAAATAACATTTTCACAATTCAGATTAACACAACACAAATCATTTAACAATTGATTACCATTTCTTTTGAGCGAGTTTGTAGTTAGAAATATTAGAAAAAATGGATAAATTATACATATGTACATATGCTAGCAATGATCTTCATCACCACATCACATGAAGACATGCAGACCCTGATCGAAAGGTGAGACTTGCTAGTGAAGATGCTGACTTGTTCTTGAATGTAGAGAAACTAAATCTATGCAAGTTACCGATGAGGAGAAACATCAATTCACAGCGAACGACTAAAACATCGAAGATGTAGACGAATTCAACTTCCTGGGATCCTTTATTACAAATCGCGGAGGCAGCACAAAATAATTCAAACGGCGGATCGGTATGGCTCGCTCGGCGATGTTCGATCTTAACAACTTATGGCGGAGCTACAACATCAGTCTCAATACAAAAATCAAACTCGTTAACTGTCTTATCTTCTCAATCGCAACATACGGATGTGAATCGTGGACATTAATTCAGAACGACAAGACGAAAATATCAGCATTTGAATTATGGACATGAGAAAATATCACAGAAAGAAAGCTGAGCTACATATTTTAGTCATATCTGTCGCCAGAGAGATGAATCTCTAGCAAAACTAGTGATGTAAGGAAGAATCGAAGGTCGAGGAAGTCGTGGCAGACCGAAAGCGAGATGAATAGACTACATCAAGGCGGTAACCTGCATGACAGCAGAACAGTTGAAGATCATGGCGATGGACAGAGCTGGGTGGCGATTTGAGACACTCGGAACCACCAAGGGACGGTCTGAAAAGGCACCACCTGACGGATCTACTGAACTGATGTTAGCAATTTTAGATATGTATTTGTAGAACATATTGAAAAAGATAATGAATAGTGGAATGGAATACATTCGCCAAGTGTATACATATTGTAGGAATTATGGTAGCATTGGTGCTGATCTACGCTTGCAATAAGCACGTTGCCGCTGATCGACGCATAATTAGGTGCATATTGCCTTTTAAGTACTTTTGAAAATTAGTGTTCCAGAAAAGTTCCAGAAAAAAATTCATTTGTCCAAATTTTCAAAATAAAAATTGCCCACAAGCAGTTTCGGACATTTTGCTTGATTTAGTACATTTATGATCTATTTACATGAGTTGACCGATTTCCCGTCTAAAAAATAAAAATAACAATTGCAGACATTGAATATTAAGTCAGAGAATGTATATTCGGCTGTGGGGGAGGAGATTTGTTTCTGCTCTGCCTAAACAATATTTTCGTCCGTCACTTTCCGGCCAAAATAATCTCCAAATAAATTATCATAAAAGTATTTCATTTTTTGTCTGTCAAAATATCAAATCCTAATGACCTCAATTACTTAGTGAAAGGGGAGCCTAATAGATGTTTGGCCTGGTAGTCCATAGCTCTACATTCTATTGAGATAAATGGTGATTATCAGCTATATGGAAGATGGATTCAACTGATGGATTTGGTGGACTTTAACACAAATGATGAAATTCGATTGATTTTTGGTCATATAAATTCAATTTCAAATACCTACATGATTATATAATATACTGCAAATGAACTGCAAAGAATATTTGTACAAGTCGAACTTTGTGAATTCAGTCTATAAGATTCGAATAGTGAATATTAATCTCACAATAATTTCTTTTGATTTTCGATCCACAAAATCAAGATAATTTGAGTATTTAATTTGAATTCCAAACGATTATTAGCCATATGTATTAACTTTGTATTAACTAAATGTCAATATTACCTGATTTTTTGTTCACATTAGTCTATACCTTGATAAATAAGTTATTGAATAATCTGAAATATCGACTTGTTAAATTCATCTTTGTAAACTACTTTATATTGAGTCAACCTTAGTCAGTATAGAATCATTTAATTAATTTTTACAGAAGTTGAACTTTCTAATTAATAAATTAAAATACAATTTCTGCCATTTCTAGTTTTAATTTAAGATTTTGATTAATCACAAATTTTTCTTATAATTTGAATTTAAATCAAGTGATTTATTTTTACTTTTAGCGTGGACTGTGTCTCATTATAAACAATGAAGATTTTATTTCCAATGACGATTCTGATGTCTTGAATAACCAATTCAAAAAGTTGCGATACAAAGTTATTCATAGTAAAGATATGAAAAAAGCCTCAATTTTTAAAGTTTTAAAAGAAATAGCTGCAAGAGATCATAAGAAATATGACTCATTCGTCTGCGTCATTCAATCTCATGGAGAATCGGATTTTGTTTATACATCAGACAACTACAAGATACATTTGAATGAAATAAGAGACATGTTTTCGAAGGTAAAATGTCCAACTCTAACGGGGAAAGCAAAAGTGTTCTTCATCCAGGTGTGTATTCGAACAATAGTTTTTAGAATTATATATTTAAATTATGAATTTAAACTCAATATGTTGTCTCTTTTTAAAATAATAAATCATGAAATTGTGTGTTATTCAATATTAATGCAATATTTGCCTTCATATATTCTAATAACCTTATGTACATGGTATATTACATACATATTTTAGACTTGTAGAGGTTGCAAATATAATCCCTGCAACAATTATGAGGACAAATGGCAACCTCCAGAAGATGATTTTATCGCAAGACTTGAAATTAATGGTTGCTTTTCAGGCATAGCCTACATGGGTGGCTCCCATTTTGTTCAAATACTTTGTGATGTTTTGTCAAACATAAGTATCGATGCACCTGTAACTGTGGAAACAGTAATGAAGAATGTAAAAAAAACGATCAAGGGGAAAACATTAACGGAGAGAAGATCGAGCCACTCACAGATCTACTACCGATCTACACTGTGTGAAGAGTTTCAGTTTTACAAAGCTTAATAAAAGCTTAATATTTACTACTCATTCGACAAACTGGTAATCAGATTGTACTGAAGTATTGGCTACTTTTAAGATAAATTTTGATATTATGATTATAACAAATAATTTTTATTTCTTAACTATGCTCGTATATTGCTTGACTACATACTATGTAGTGCTTCAATTTTACCCAATATATAAATAATAATTTACTTTTGAATAATTAATACTTATCCTGTTCTTGATATCTCATGATCATTTTTTGTACTTTATCTTGAATTTAACTTATCATGTTTACTATTCCTGACTCTCAATTAATAAAAAATAAACACATTATTATTGTTATTATAAGACATATTACACTATATTACATTATTTTAAATTGCAAACCCTTCGAGACTATGTTTAATTTCATTATTGATATCTTACTTTTAATAAGTTATGATTTTAATCAGCAACTATTATATTCTACTTCAGTTAAATAACATTGTTTAATTAACTTCTTGTTCTATTTCTTCAATTTTATTGTGACTCACTGTGTTTGATGATAATTTAAATTTAAATTCGTACATACAGAGATTTTAAATTAGACGGCTTTTGAAAGAATAAGATTCTTTCATAAAAACTATTTAAATTTAAACTCTTTAACTCTTTAAATTTTTCAGTATTTCTTTTCATATAGTCTAGTCTGTCTTACATCATTATACACCCCTTAAATTTTTAATATTTTTTACTTTTTCTGTTTTTTGTCAGCTTTTCATTCTCCAAAACGTACATGGCTTTCAATAATCATTTAATTACATAATGTATTATTCATGCAAAGTGAATTATATTTGAAAAGACGAAAAATAGTCGAAAATACTATATCTACAGGGAAATATTGGGGGAAAAGCATGTCTAATGAAATACACAACATCAGTCAAATATCATGAAATTGAGCCACACTAGGTCAGGCATAGAGTCAATGAGATGCTGACACGATGTGTCATTGGGATCTTGGTGATGTGACATGAAGCTCCATTTTGCATGAATACCTTGTCGTTATCACGAAACCGTGAGGGATGCGAGGAATGCTGTTTGGCATCAACCAGGCCCTCCAAGGTCAACAACATTGACTTTCAAATTTCTGATCAAGGTAATTGTCTGATCAGTCATGTCATACCAAGGTCATACCATGACGACATGGCGCCTCCATGTCGTCAAAAATACTATAAACTTGATAACATACATTGATGTTCTCGGGAATAGGCTGCTCCCTCAAGCAGGAGTGTGTTTTGGTGATAACGACAGGGTATTCATGCAAAATGGAGCTACATGTCACACTGTCAAGAGATTTCAATCACCTACCTAAGAGCCCATGACGTCACAATTATTGCATGGTATTGCAACAGTCTTGATATGAAACTCATAGAAACACTGGGGTATTAGAAAACTATGACTGTCTGTGGTCAGAAGATCAAGAAAAAATCCTCATTGGTGCCCTGATCAGAGAATGGCACAGAAACACATCCATCCATCCTAACATCCTGTTAGCTTCTCATTGACTCTATGCCTGACTAATTATGCAGCTCTTTCTAAAGCAAAAGGATGGTCTATAAATACTGACTCAGTAGTTTAATGATATTTGACTAACTTTCGTGTATTTCATTAAATATGCTTCCCCCTCAAATTTTCAAATATAATTTTACGTTGAATGTATTGCAATTAAATGCAATCTTATGTACATAAATGATTATGGGAAAGAAATCTGTCAAAAATCAGAAAAAACAGTAAAAATTTGGGGGGTGACAGTGTATATATAGATAGACTGTGTATATATACATATAAAGTGCCCGAAATTCAATCTTTGAATTCCTTCTGTTGATTTCTTTATCTAAAAATTGGGAATTAATGACACAAAGATCCTTATTTCTTACTTCAGTTATAAATCATCAAGAGATAAAGCTTATTTATTCAGCTAGTAATATAAGTCTTGAAAATATTTTTAAATTATATAAATATACGAAGGTACTGTTTATTATGTTTCAACATAATAAAATATTGGTCAAAAATATGCTTAATACAATGTTTTTAATATTTATAGAATGTAAAAGGATAAAGTTAGCACAGACTGGCCCTTATTCCATCGATTATGATGACAGTAATTTTAATTATTCTGTTTATTTATTTGTCATTCAAACATTTTTGAAACTTCATTTTATTATTTTTTCACTCTTAATTTTTATAAATGTTTGTTTTATTTTAGGGAGATAATTCAAAGATTTATCTTGCTTACAGTAAGTAAAATGAATTTATTATTTTAATGTTCTGAATTTACACAAGCATGAAGGGAATTATGTGGATTATATATATGTGAAAATGGTTATTATACTCTAAAAAATAAACAAGGTTTTGACTGAAACTGATGCGCAGTATATGTATATATTAGCTGTAGTGGAAAAATAATTCATTATTTGACAAGTGCTGTTGTTTTACTGTACACAGCCTCTCTGCTAATCATAAGAGAAATGTGAGATATTTAGATTCTGAAATAAAGAACTGAAAAATAAAGAGAACTCTTTTCCTCTCTCTCGAAAGAACAGTTTTCGAATTCCTTGGTGATCTCGGGATGTTTTGAGGACAATTTCTAGCATACTGTTTTTAAGCGTTCGCATGTATAGCATTGTACATTTGTACAATCCCCATTTGTATTGACAGTCGTAATTTCCTTGCACTATTCTGTTAGGGAAATTTGGAGGTAGATATTTGTCAAGTCTTCGTCACATATTTCAAAAGCAGTAGGAAGCGTATTGAAAAAGTTAAAAAATGTCTATTAGTAAGTAATAGAGCCTGTTCAATAATATTTAAATATTCATTGCAAAATTCGAATGTTTCGTTTACTTTAACGGTCTATTCTCCAAATTAAAGCTCTGAGTACTTGCTGGTGGTTGCTTAAAACTACCACGTTTTATACAATAGGTATTTAAAAAAGGTTCAGTACAAATGGTAAATTATCTCATAAATTACAGAAGAGGAAGACGGGCAGGAACCTAACCTTGGCCACAGTCAACCCAGTCAGGTAGAACGTTTAAATGATATATCTATTGCTGAGAGTGCGGGTTTGGATGATATATCTATTGCTGAGAGTGCGGTGGTTGATCAGGTAAACTTTGACGATGACAATCAGGATGTGGGTCAGAATGTCATTCCGAGTGTAGATCCGGGTGTGGATCCGTGTGGGGATCCAGGTGGGGATCCGAGTGGGGATCCGAGTGGGGATCCAGGTGGGGATCCGGGTGTGGATCCGGATGAGTATCCTGGTGTGGATCAAAATATGAATCAGCAGGATACTGATCAGGATAGGAATACGGAAGTGGATCAAGATGTCAATGAGGATAATGTGTGTATTATTTACTTATTATATACTAAACTACAATAAATATAACAACCTTATTTTGCAACATATTTAAACTTGAAAATTACTATTTCACTGCATTACTTAGGGGGACTAAACAAAAATATTTCTAATATTTCAAATAATTTCTAGCAAACATTAAGATATTTATTAAATTATATTAAGATTCCTCCGAGGAAAACGCTTATAGGCATTTATGATCCCAGAATTGAAAACTCTGGTAGGATCATCATTCGAATGAAGGATCTGGAGTCCCTGGGCTTTACAACTATAATTCTAAAGATTCCAAACCGCAATGAAATATCCCCCCAGATTGAACGACTATACGATGATCTGAAAGAAAATGCGGTATTTTTGTGGTTTGTTTTCTATGGACACGGTGGTGAGGGTTATATAAGAGCAGCAGATAATCAACCATTTTATTACAACTCGCTGTTTGAAAATCTGCGAAACAGGCGTGTCCATGAGATGAACCCCGTTGCAACCATTTTTGCATTTGAGGTAAAATCATTTTCAATATAAATGTTGATAACGTGGTTTTATTAAAAATTGTTGTTTTTAACTTTTTATATTGACTTTAAGTTTTAATGTTTATTTTTGATCATTGATATCTTTTTTTGTAAAGTATTTCGTAATGCGGCGGTAAATGAGTCAAAAAATTCTGATCTAGAAAAATGAAATTCTCAAATTATTGATAAATAATCATGTCAATAAAAGTATTTTGCTACTTTTGATAGACTAAAAATAATGGACAAAGACCAAGACTAATAACCTTAGTTCTTAGGAAAAATATATGTACATGAATACATTAATTATTGTAAATAGAAAATTTACATAATATTATGTAGGTCTTATATATAGGAGTGTTTTAGAGCTATTTTTACAATATTATTTGCAATACTATTTATGATAAGCTGAAACACATTTGGGTGAAGTCCGACATGACATTGGCCACACCACAGTCTTTAACACGCAGGACGATATTGAGAACTTTGACATTATTGATGATAACTGGATGCCCGATATTACCGTTAGTGAAGTTGACCAATATTTATACTCATTGCGAAAGAAAGCCACGGGTAATGATGGATTATCCTATCAACTCCTAAAAACCAGTCATGATATCCTCGCGGTCCTCTTGCGCACCTCTTAATTCTTTCATTGAAATCAAGGAAGGTGGAAGGAAGGTTTCCCTCTGAGATGGAAACAAGCCAATATACTTCCATACCCAAAACCTCCCCTCGAGATATTAAGAATGTCAGACCTATCTCTCGGCTTCAAATTCCAGCTAAAATTTTAGAAAAGATTGTTCTTAACAACATTAAAACGTCATTGCTCAATAAATATGACAAATTTCAATACGGCTTCCGCCCTAAATCTTCGACAACGTGTGCATTAATTGATCTTCATAACCAAGTTACTAATCTGCTGATCCAGATCCAGAACTTACAGACAACCGTCGGCAGCAAGTGATCACAGACTTCGATCTTTTATTCCTTTTACCACTATTCTGGATAATAATAACTAGTTTCTGTTCTATTTATTATATTGCAACTTTCATGTGTCTTTGTAAATTCCTTCAAAATGTCAGGACATCTTAATTTCTATTAATTATAGGTAGGTTTTAATAAAAAATTAATAATACAGGGTGGTCCAAAAGACTGGTGTAATAATATTAATAATAATAAAACGTTTATATTTCATAAACTTTACAGCTTTCGCATGAGTAAAGAAGTTTGGAACAAAAAGATGAGGTGAATGTCATGAATTAATTACAGACAAATGATAAAGTAACAAAAGTTAGGGTTACAGTAAAAATTTGATGAGGATAAAATAGAGGACGTGCTTCCCGCAGCGACTACGATTGTGTCTGGTTCTTCTGCCTTCTGTAGGTAACATGAGCTGCCTAAGAGGGTGGCTTGGATCGATGCGTACGAATTTAGATAACATTACAGAATAAGGCGATGTCGATGGTGTTTTTAGTGTTCATGATGATATAACATTTCTTTTCAAATTTCTTTAGTTTCAGTCGAAGGGTATTGCTCAAATTGCAGTAGCAGGGGTAGCTGTATCTGGTAGCTGACAGAGCGTATCATATACTGGTAAAATGTTTCTAGAACTGAGGTTGAGCTGTGGGCTCTTCTGTGAAGGATGAGATTGAATAGTCTTCTTGAATCTTTTTGAATCGAGCAATGATTTGTGTATTCCATGTAAGGTGATTCTGGAACCATACTCCAAGTAGATTAGCCTCAACGACTTCTTCAAGAAAAGCATTACTGACATGAAGATTAATCGAAGAGCTTTTCTTTTTTTCCTTTAATTAAAGTTTATTCCATTCGAAGGAATTTCCTTCGTTCACAGTTGATTTTCATAAGGTTTCTATCGCTCTAGTTTGAGATGTTATCAATTTCAGTTTGGCTAATCTCTCTAGTTCTTCCAGGTTTTTGGACCAGCTGATAACGATGAGGTCATCAGCATACTTAATAAGTCGTGTATTGTTAACATTGCGAGGGTTAAGATCTGATAAAAGAAGTGCGAACGAAGAGAGTAGAAAAGATAATACTACCTTGTGGTTTGTGGTATCCCTGATTTGATAGGTTTGAATGATGATAATTCGTTATTAATTTTACATAGTACGTTGATAGCGATCACTAAGGAAGTTGTGCACCCAGTAGGTGCATTACAAGAGATAAGAGCGTTGATTATTCATGATTTCGGTGCTTTGTCGAATGCTTTCGAAAAGTCAACAATGTTTAATATAAAGAATTCTTTCTTATCATAATGTTGAACAAGTGTGCCATTGATTAAAGTAAGAGCTGTCTGGCATCCTCGATTTTTGAGTAGGATAAACGCGAATTGGTCATTAAATTTCTCTTTATTATTTTTAATAATTGGTCTAAGCCAATGCTTTAAAACACATTTCTCCATTAGCTTGAGAATAGGCGAAGTAGATGCAATTGGTCTGAAATCTGAAAAGGTTTTTGGGTTTTTGATTTTTGGTATAGGAGTGATGTGTTGTTGTATTTCAAGATGGAAGGGACACCACAGAGCTTGAGACTTTGATTAGTGAGAATTGTGAGTGGTTTTGATAAAAGCTCAGCATATTCATAGAGAATCCAGGCATCGATATAAGGAATGCCCTTTTTTAGTGTTGCGAAGGAGATTGACGATCTCCACTTCCTTGATATCAATTGGTTTGCAGGGAAGATTTGTAAGATTTTCGTGAATAAGATTTCGTCGTGATTGAAGATACTCGTGCAGTAGAGGTTAAGCTCCTCTAGACGGAGGTTCGATTCTGATTTTTCGCCATTCATTTTCGCGTACAGCTTATTTTCTTTTTTGATTGAAGTGATGTTATTTTTTTAAGATACTTTGTTTTGGTTGCAATGATTTATTTTTTGACTTTATCTTTAAAATGAATCTGATTTCTTCTATAGGCGTTATCTTTCTTTCTTATAAGAAGTCTTATAGTATTGTTGATCCAGGGACAGTTATTGTTTTCGTAAATTTTAATGGTCTTAAGTGGAAAGTAGGACTTATATAAGGTTTTAATCTTTATTATGTGATCCTTCGTAACTAACTTGTAAAGACGTGTATGTTAGACTGCAATCGCACGGAAAGCATGCGATGACACGACTTACTAAGCTAGAATCTCATGACCAGCAGACTGCACGCGTACTCAAGATGAAACCAGCTTTAAATTGATGAAATTAAAATTAGTGCTTTTGAACTAGAGTTCTATAGTACTATATAGTTCTGTAGGTATGTATGTTTCAGATTAGCTGGCAAGATTAGCAGCTGGGTCACAAACATAAGGATAAAAGTGAAGAACCCCAAAATTGAATGTACCATACATATTGAAATTATTGAATTTTCTGTGGTTCTATTTTATTTTATTTTAGCAATGCAGAGAAGTCACAAACTTGACTACTCCCGTGAATTATTATTTGGAAAATTCCTACATTATCTTCTCCACCATGTCAAATGAATTGGCCATTCAAACTGCACCATTCATTACCACCATTTGTGATGTCCTGAAGAATGCCTATCGAAACAATGAAAATCCATCAATTGATCAATTTTTTAATAGAGTGAGAAAGGTATTAAAATATATCCACCAACAAATACCTGAGACAGTCTCCTCTTCTTTAGTAGATGATGTCCACCTTTTTTCATAAATTTTAATTTCTCAATTTAATTTAACGCTTCTGATACCCTAGGTGTTCTGTGGTTATCATATAATAAAATATTCGCGATTTATGTTTGTACATATTATTGATTCATTATGCAGTGATATTGATTTTACTAGAAACAATTTATACTTTGATTGTATTCTTTGTGGATTCTTTAATCGTTTAAACACTAACATTTTAACACAAAAAACATATTGAAGAAAAATATAGTTAATTGTTCGACATGATATGAAGCCACACTCGATCACATTTTTTGTTGATATGTACTGTATTAACATTCCTCTGAACTATAATTTCACAGTCACTCATCTCCTACCCTTTGGTCAATCAGATCACAGCATGTTATTCTAAAATCCCAAAGGAAAATTATCAACAAGTCCAGAGTTTGTACTATTACAGACTACCGCGAATCAGATTTAATCAACTTTTACAGTTATACTCTCAAGAATTGATTGGAATGATTTTCTAATCAAACTACCAGATTAATTTAACCAGCAGTTTTATCTTTTCCTAACTATATGATTCGATTATATGATGATTCTCAAGTAAATGAAACTAGATATCTTTGTTTGACTATTCAAGATGATCTGGAATGACCCTAAAGCCGCGTCTACACTATTCGATTATTGATTCGATTCGATTTTATATCGAATAAATGTTCTATCAGATTTTCTAAAAATAGTTTCAAGTTGTAAATCGGAAATATAATCAAAATTTTCTATGAATTCGACAAAAACGAACAGAAATAGAACATTTATTCGATATAGAATCGAATCGAATAAAAAATCGAATAGTGTAGACCCGGCATAAGATGACCCTTTACACAAACTTAACTGCCAAATTCCAATACCATACACTAAAGATATACTAAGTTGGAATAAGCTAAAATTAATCTACAAGCCTTATCACTTTCAATTATTAATTATGGTATAGAACTGTATCCAAAAACTCCAGTTAATGGATACTTCAATTACAAAAAAACTTAAAATAATATTGTTAAAAATTCTTTTCCGCAAACTATTCCTCTATAAAATTCCTTATGTAAAGCTAATGTTTTACATAAAGAATTCAATATATTAAAATTATTGCAAGACTTGCCCTTATTGGACACAAATTTGTTCGCAATAAGACTAAATTAAACTGTTCATATAAAATGCGTCTACAACAAAATGTCTACAATCGAACTCTAAGAAATAATTTAAATCTAGAGGTCACAACTAATTTTTCAAAAACTAATAAAAGCATCAACTGTTTGGAACGAACCAAACAATGATCTAAAAATTAATAGTAAAAGGAGTAAATTTAAATTGTCCATTGAAGAATATTTCTTGAAAAATTATTAAACTCTATTATATCAAAACTTACCAACTTAAACCTTTCATTCTTAGAATATTGAATGAAAAATATTGAAATATTGAGCAAAAGAATTATAGAATTTCAGCATGGTAATACAACGTCTTGTCCCCTGCATTCGATTATAACGTTTACAAGTAAATTCATGAAACCATTATTAATTTATTGATCGTTTCCATATGGATACACTAAGAAAGGGTTCCAAATATGTATTTTTATATTTATATGTTCATGCTATTGTTTATTTTATTGACAAATGAGATCATGAGAATGTGTTAAAGTTACTTAATATAGAAACGGATGAAACGTATTTATATTTATATAAGATATATGTATAGTCATTTTAATACTTTACACACAATTTACCCATGTACATGTTTTTATATTTATTTACTTGCTTTTAGTATGGTTTTCGTCTGTCTATTTGTAATTCCTGTCGATTTTCAGTTTTTCTCTAAAAGAAATATACGCCTATTATTATTATTATTATGATGATGATGATGATTATGTATTTTATTTTATATGTACAATTATTATCTTTAAACCATACGTTTTTAAAAGTAGACCTTCCAGTAGATCAGCTCAAAAGCTCCCTGAGGGGTCTAGCTCCCAAAAGACTAACTGTCATCATTTAGCTTCAACATTTTAGTTTGTAATTTCTCCAAATAAAGTTTATTATTTATTAAATACACGGTTATTCTTACGCAAAAAGACAAACCTTGGATTAATACTCTATTTGAGTACCTTATCGAAAATAGATGGGAAGCATATTTTAACCTTTTTTAATTATTATAAACTGAAATCCCAAGTTTAGATACTTAAAGCGAAAAAGTCCTGAAAAATAACATAAAAAATAGTAAAGGAAAAGGAAAACAAAATATCTGGAAAATACTCAAGAAAACAAAGATTAACAATAATAAAATCCTACACGATGCTTACACTCAAAAATATATTTGAAACTAAAACGCAAACGGGTTGGCGTTCACAACCAAATTATTGAGTTATCCAATATTACTTTTACTTTTACGCGGGCAGCCAGAGGGTTGCCCCCTTTTGCTAGACATTTCTATTGCTAGACAATACGTATTGCTCGACAGACCTTTTGCTAGACACTG